>VWPU01010624.1:0-31939 GCA_013398955.1 Callaeas wilsoni
CTGCTCGCATCTGGGAATCAAAGCGCTGCTCCAGTAGCCATGGATACCCGTGATTATGTGCTATTTGGATTCTGCTACAACACTAAGCACATTATTCTGCTTCCCTGAAATTCTCCAGGAGCTATTTTTCTTATCACCACTTAATTGGATTATCAGGTAGCAGAAGAGACAATTTAACACTTTTTCAGCTGATTTATCTGCAGAGATCCTCTTTTGGGGGGGAATCACTTTTAGCAACACTGAAAACATCACATCACAAAGTTATGTTGGTGCTGACGATTATTAAAAGGAACTCTTAATTAATTTGATTAATACGTTCCTTTAAAATTAGCAGCTGCCAAGATCTGCCTCCTGGATGTTTATCAGAGTTACGGGAACAACAGACAAAGCCCCTGGCACAGCTCGGCTGCTCCTCCACTGGCAGCGATTCCAGGAGCTTCCTCACTGCACACCAGCACAGAAAACACTCCAAAATTAGGATTTTAAGGATGGTTTGTTGGGAAGGGTGAGAAAAGCTCAGGTTAAGTACAGATGGTACCTAGACTTTGCAAGGTAAACAATAAAAATAAAAAGTCTTCAAGTGCAGGAGAGTTCTGATCCCTCAGAAAGACCCTGCCAGGGAGCTGCTGTGGCCCCACGATGCTCCAACAGGCAGGAGCCCCCATCACACAAGGGGAAATAAATCAAACACTTTAACTGAGGTTTGGGGGAGCCAAAGGAGGGGAAATAACTGGGGAAGAAACGAAATAAACCTCAAAGGCACACAGTAGGTTTTTTCCATTTCATTGTACATTTTATATATCGCTGCTGGGTTCTGGCATCTCCTGCTACACTCTGCATATGCAATTTATGAGCTGCAATGAATCTGACTTGTAAACCTCCTATATTCTGCAGACAAGAAACCAGTGGCAATAACACTGAGGACTGAGTTTAAAGAAGTCAAGATTCTCCCCATGTGAAAACCTGGACAGCACAATTGAGGAGATTTCCCTGATAAAGCAGAATCACATCCTAAAGACCCAGAATGACAAAAGGTGATTTTATAGTCCTGAAATACAGCTGGAGCTGCCAGCTTGCACCAAACTCCTCAGCAGGGACAGAGCTGCTCAACCACTGACACAAACCCAGGAAATCCTCAAAGCCCAGGGGCTGGAAATCGATCTGTGACTCACACGTGGCTCTGCAGCAGCAGCCGCGTCCCAGGGAGGGGTTCAGGGCCAAGCTTGGGTTTCTGTTTAACTAAACACCAGGCTAAAGCCCTCCACGTTCCAGGACCTGCCATCAGCCTCACACAGGAAACAATCAGATCTTCAGGAAGTTATCCCAGTGTAGGAAAACTTCCAGTCCCGTTCCCAAACTGGCAAATCCACGGAAAAACAAGAGAGCCAAGTAAATCCTGACCTGGATGTCCAATATTCCCCTGCCCCATCAGGGGACAAGGAGCCACCAGCGTGGAAGTTCACCAGGGGCTGGTCCAAGCCCAGCAGAACACTCCCAACACAAGATCCCGGGGCTTTATCCAAGAGCTCCAGCCCACCTCCCTGGAAGGCTGGGCTGCAGAGCCCAGGAGATGCCCAGGGCGATCTGCCCCCGCGCCTGCTCCGCCCGATGCTCTCCAGAGAGCTGCAGTCTGTGGAAAGGAGCTGATGGACAGACAAGCTCCTGCATTCCATGCAGCTGAAATGGAAAGAAATAGATTTATTCTGCCCCCTGAATGAAACCAGATCAAGGCATACTCGGAGAGAGCTGGGTGGGCTTCGTTCTGCTGCACTCCACCCACGGGTCTGGGAAATGGGACATCCTGGGCACGGAGCTACCACACTGCAAGGGAAAACAATAAATGGAAAGGCCAAATCAGCACAGAATATACAGAATCCTCAAGAAAAAGGAACCTCGAGCTAGAAAAATGGCTTGTAGCGAGATCCAGAAATGCCAGCTGGGCCCTCGTGTCCTAAATCAAACTCCTAATGAGGCTCTGGATTGGCTGGTTGTTTCTTTACTAGAACAATTAATATCCTACCCCTAGGAATGCTCACTCTCCTGCTTGCCAAGAGCTACAAAGTCCTTGCTTATGGCAGTAAAGGAAGTTTACAACTGCCCTGATCTGCAGATGGGCTCAAATTTAAATTACATCTCCATAGTATGGTAATTCAATTGCAAAAATGGAAAGTGCACCAATAATAAAATTACATTAAAACATGGAATGACAACAGTTTATCCAAGGAAAAGGATCCCTGTGGATACCCAACAGCTTTAACTTAAAAACTTTCTTCACATGAGGAAGCTACTGAATCACTTGGAAATTTCATTTTCACTAATCTTGTTTATTGTTTCATTTTTTCACATTAGCCCTCATCATAACCCAACAACAGAACACCTAAACTAATATGGAAGACTAATATTTCTAGTATGTTATTCATTAATGCTTAATTCCATTGTGTCAGACCTTTGCTGCATATCTAATGACATTCCTGGTGTGTTTTATCACCTCAAAATTGTCCTTTATTATGGCAGTTAAACTCCAGTAATATACAAAAAATTAAGACTCTCCTTGGGAACACTAAATTAAATTATAAGGATGGTGTAAGATCACTTTGAAAGATGCAGGAAAGCTCTGTTTGTGAGACAGAATAGAAGGAAAATGAGGATGTGCTGCAAGACCAAGCGCTGCCTGGGAACCACGAGTGAAAACAGGCTGAGCCCAGGGCCCGGCTGCAGAAGGGATTGGGAGCTTTTGGCTTCCTAAAATCTGCTGCAAAAGGTGTCTTGGAGCCACAGTGCAACCATGTAGAAAAAAGCAATACAAAATAGAAGTTCTGCTTTCAAACATCCACATCACTTTTGTTGGTCCAGCTCCGTGCCAGAAGTGCCCCCATGACCTGGCCTGGAGCAGAGCCCTGCAAAGGGGACCCCTGCTCAGAAGGGCTCTGAGATCCACCTAACAGTGAAATGTTACCCATTGGAAAGGAGACTGGATTGCAGGGAATCAAGAAAACCCCTAAACTGATAAACCATTCCCTGTTTTCTTGGAAAGACCCAGAACAGGAAGCTCCTCAGCTGAACAACTTTTTTAATGCTTTGAATCTTTTCTTTCACCTGTTTCTAACAACAAAGAGAAAAGAGAGGCCCCAGATGGAGACACCTGGATTAAAGCGAAAGGGCTGTAACTGGAGACCTGTGGGATCCTGTGAGATCCAGATCCTGGGTGCACCCGCTGAGCCATGGGATGACCCACCCCAGGGGGAAAACGTTTGGTCTGATCTCAAAGAGCACAAATCCCCAAATAATGCAACGATAAAACAGAACCACAGAACTGGAGAGGATGGAACAGACCTCCAAGATCCAGCTGGGAACCCCGCACCGCCCCCGTGGCCCCCACTAAGCCTCAGCCCTGTCCTTGCAGAGCCAGCTCGGAGCCTGAGCGCAGCTCTACAGCATCCTGAGCAAAAATAGCACAGGCAGAGTCCTCCCAGGCAGTGTCAGAACACTCTCCCAGACACATTTGCTGTGGGAACAGCCGTGGGCGGTGAAAGCTCCGGCTGGGGGAGAGACAGAAACAAAGCACCCAAAATACCCGGCTTGGAGCAAAGCTGCAGCCCAGCCGTGGCACCGGGCACGACTGTGCCCCAACACAACAGCAGCTGAGCGAGCCACGGGCAGCTGCTGCAGAAATCCTCGAAACTGGCAACAATTCTGCAGGAGAAGCACGGGAAGCAGCCCCTGCTGATGCCCTTGGAGCAGCCTGGAGGAGCCCAGCCCAGCACCCAGGTGACAAACAGGCTTCTGGAGCACCACCAGTGGCACCTGATGTCCCAGCCCCAGGAGGGAGAACCCCAGAGAGGCTGGTCCTGGAGGGACACGGGATCAGCGTGAAACAGATTGGATTCCAGGGAATCAACAAAGGAAGAAACAAACTGGGGAAACATTCCCTGTTTTCCTGTCCAACCATCCCCCAGCACTGCNAAAACATTCCCTGTTTTCCTGTAAATAAGTGCTACGATTAAGGCAGAATCACAGAATTGTTGGAAAAGGTCTTTGAGTCCAACCATTCCCCAGCACTGCCAAGGCCACCAGTGCCCCATGTCCCCAGGTGCCACATCCTCATGGCTTTGAAATCCCCCAGGGATGGGGACTCCACCCCTGCCCTGGGCAGCTGTGCCGGGGCTGGAAAACCCTTTCAGGCAGGAAATTCCTGCTGGTGCCCACCCTGAGCCTCCCCTGGCCCAGCCCGGGGCCGTTCCCTCTGCTCCTGTCGCTGTTCTGGGGAGCAGAGCCCGGCCCAGGGAACAGAACAGCCCCAGCGCGGGGCTGTCGCTGGCAGCTCCCTCCCGGGGCTCCGCTCTCCAATTTACCGAGCTGCTCTGGCCAGGGCTGTTCTCGCAGGGATATTTTCCACCCCCCAGCAATAACGATGCCACCTCTGGATAATGAATCTTTACAAACCGCAAGCACAAAATGATCTCTAATGATGAAGCGTTTCTAACGCCGGTTTGGAGTGTTCCCAAGTTCCCAGTCCATTTTTCCCCGGAGAAGTAGCACGGCATTTCAGCCTGCTCCCAGATAATGGCATTGCTGTGGCTGTTATGTGTCTGTCAGGGCAAGCAAAGACTTGTCCCTTCTTCAAAGAGTGACAAATCCGGAGAGCAGCAAGGACACAATGAGACGGCTCAGTGGGAAGGGAGGGAGGAGAAGCGATCTTTGATAGATAATTTTGGAAGGAAACATGTTTCCTCGTTTTTCCACCCAAGAAGAGACCAGCATTTACAGCATGAAAAGATTCTTTCATGAGCCCTGTGCCAGGCTTACAAAAGCTCTGCAACAGATCAGGGACGTGGAACAAGGCCCAAAAAGTAAGGGTCAAAACAGGGTTGAGGAGCTGAACCCCAGAGGAAATTTCTACAACCAGACACGCTCTGGTCCCCGTCCCTCCGAGCGGCCCCTGGATCCGATCTGCGGGTGCCAGCTGGGATGACTGAGACACCAAACCAGTTTTTGTTAGGTCCCACCCGGTGTCCTGACCAGTCCTCCCTTGCTGCAGCACATTTCCCTCCAGATTGATGCCCAAGGTCGCTGCTGGGAGCTCGTACAGTGACCACTGTTCTTCTGGGACTCAAAATGAGCACATTCAGCACAGCTGGGAATTATTTAAATAGGTTCTGTCCCCAGCCCTTGGACAGGGAAACGGAAAATAGAAACAGAACTCTATAATTCCTTGGTCTTTTCTTGTCGTTCTCATAATCCCCATCTCCTTCACACTGGAGTAATGTTCTTAATGTACTCAACTCAGCCTTAATGACCCGCTCTCAAATGAGTACTAAAAATGCAATATAGTTCAATAAAACCACTCTTGCAGCCTGGCAAAACCCACCCCCTGCGCTGCCTGGGCATGAGCCACTCAATTTCATGGAGCTCTGCCACCAGAGCTTGTAAAAGGCTCTGGGAAGGCAGTCCAGGATTCATCCCAGCAGCGCCCTATCTCATGGAAAATCTCAGGTTAGATCCCAGTCAGACAGCAGCTCTCAGCTGGGGACCCTGGGGACAGGGACTGAGAGGGGGGCCTCGGCCAGGGGACGCTCAGCCACAGCCCGGGCCGGGCCTTGGAGCAGCCTGGTCCGGTGCAGGTGTCCCGGCCCAGAGCAGGGGTGGGGCTCGGTGGGCTGTAAGCTCTCTCCCAGCCCCACTCCCTGGCCGCGTGCTCACTTCTCCCAGGAGCCCAGAACAGAGATGGAATATGGCTCTTCCTGAGCCATCTCAGCACAAAGCTCTTCATTGACTGCTTTCTAAAGAGCCTTTCCGATGAACGGCCCATTAACGACAGAGTGATTCTCTTAATTGGATGCTGGACTTGAGAGACCTATGAAATATTTGCCAATATTCAGAGTGCCCAAAGTGTTTAACTGAACACAGACTGCTGCAGGAATCGTCCCTCTCCAGGAAAGCCCACACCGACCTCAAGGCTTCCAAAACCATCATCAATCTTTAAAGCCTCCATTTTCCTTGATGCTGCAGTCCTGATTTTATGAACTGGGCATCCGGACCTGACAGTGGAGGAGAAGCTGCACTGTGCTACACCTAGAATAAACCCAAGGAAATTCACTTTACAGCAAGCACTTTGGAGAGTCGAAATATTAATGCATCAGAAATGAGGTCACAGCCTCCAATCAATCAATCAATCAAATATTTAAACAATCTTCATGCCAGAAAGAAGTTTTATCACTACTTTTTTTGCAGAATCTTGATAGGGCAAGGCAGCACCAGGAAATCTGGGATTCAGAAGACCAAAGAGAGACGCCAGAAAAAGGCTAAGGAAGAATTAATATGCTGAATGTGCCCCTTTCCCTTACTGTGGGGCACTCCTCATATTAGTCTCCACTTAATTAAATTTCCTTCTCTTATTTGCAGATCAAATTTCACACTGTGCCCCCTGCGCCTCCTGACTCGCAGCTCCTGCAGCCGCCCCGCTGTGCAGCCCATTATCCCAGGGCACTTATCAGATCCCACGGGAACCGATGGAGAGCTGCACCCCAGAGCTGCCAGCCTGCACGTGCAAATACCCACAACGAAGAGGAGCCCTGGGCTGCTCTGTGAATCCCTGGGCTGCTCTGTGAATCCCTGGGCTGCGGGATGGGGCTCCCCCACCGAAACCTCCCTGCCAGACTCTGCGGCTCCGAGGGCCCCGTCCCACCAGGACTGCCCTTGGAAGCCGCAGCTCTTTCAATCTGGAATGAGTGATAAGGGCCAACACATTTTCTCTTAAAAAGAGTCTGACTTGTATGGAGGAATTTAAATGATGTTCTGAGTATTACATAAATGAAAAGTAATTAAATCAATGTAACTTCTAAGAAAACAGATGTTAACTGTTATTTCACATAAGACATCCACTTCCTTTATCTTTAATTCATTTTGTGGTCAGAAAAGATGACCAAAGTTATCTTTACTTTGCAAAAACCGCTGCAATGTGAGTGAGGGAAATTAACACTTTGATTAACACTTTTAATATTTGAAATTAATTTCAAAGCTTCATCTCAGTTTCCAAGGTTTGTATTAATCATTTCTCCCAATATTATGGCATATTGAAAGAACTTGATTAGATTGATTCCAAAACAGTGAGTGAAGAGACAGCTCAGCCACCACTGAATCAATTCTTCTCTGGCATTCCATGTCTACCTACTCAGGGAACTTGCACTGCGGAGGAGCTGCTTTGCTACCACCTCTATTTTAACAGAAAACGTGGAATTTTCGATGTAAAAGTCTCTTTCTTGGCGCTCACACACAGAGCAGTTCATTCCAGGGCTGGGATCTGGGCTGGGACACCCACAGAGCTCTGGCAGACCCTGGCTGGTTGGGAACTCTGTCAGCTCACAGAATCATGGAAAGGTTCAGGCTGGAAAAGCCCTCTAAGATCAGAACCCAACCACTCCCCCAGCACTGCCGAGGCCACCACTGCCCCACGTCCCCAGGTGCCACATCCACACGGCTCTGAAATCCCCCAGGGATGGGGACTGCACCCCTGCCCCACGTCCCCAGGTGCCACATCCACACGGCTTCGAAATCCCCCCAGAGATGGGGACTCCACCCCTGCCCTTCCAATGCCTGACCACCCTTTCCATGAAGAATTGTTCCCAAAATCCACCCTGAGCCTCCCCTGGCCCAGCCTGAGGCCGTTCCCTCTCCTCCTGTCCCTGTTCCCAGACCCTGACCCCCCCGGCTGCCCCCTCCTGTCAGGGAGTTGTGCAGAGCCACAAGGTCCCCCCTGAACCTCCTTTGCTCCAGGCTGAGCCCCTTCCCAGCTCCCTCAGGAATTCTCCAGCCCCTTCCCAGCTCCGTTCCCTGCCCTGGACACCTCCCTGCTTCACCCCATGGAGCCGTGCCCAATGCCCTGGGCATGGAACAGACCCTGCACGCACAGGGGAACTCTCCTGGAAAAGCACCTCTCGTTACAAGTCACGGAGTTGACTTTTGCCCTTCCAGATGCCTCTCAGAGCAAAGCAATGTTCTCTGCATAAAAATAAAGGATAAAAGAAAAATACCAACAAAATTCCCAGCGAGTCTTGTTTAATCCACTTGCTTTCACTTGTTCTGTGAACTTCTTATTTTGGGGAAATAAATGTTTTTAATTAAGTTGACTGCACAGCTGCTGAGGCAAGAGCTGACTGTCAGAGCTTTGGAGCAGTCCCTGCACATCCGCCCCGATAGCTTCACTTTGTGGTGATAAAGCAATTTGTTGAGTCATGCTCTTTTCCCTCTCTCCAATCTTGATTCCCCAGACAGTGTCAGTCCTCCATTTGTTAATCCATATTTAATTTTTAAATCACAAAACATCATGGCTTTAAAGATAAGCTTTTAAAGCGCCCTCCTACACAGTCTCTCTTGCCATCTCCCGGGATATTGCTGATAACAAGCAAGAATCAGACACTTCAAATATTAATGAAGGAGCTGCTACTGGAGACTGGGAAGTTTGAGGCCAGGTGATGATTGTGTGGAGATGGGCTGAGACGTGAAACCTGGGGAGAAGCAAGGCTGAGGATGAAAGAGCACTGAAGGAGGAGCGCAGCAGGGCAGCGTCAGATCAGGAGCTGGGAAAATGCCACTCCCAAAGCCGGGAGCAGGGAAGGAGCTCTCCCAGGTGGGGGCGAGAACCCCGTGGCACAGGGGGAGAAAGGACCCCAAATTCCGCCGTTCTGGGAACACAGAAAGTGCAAAAAACCCCACCGAGCTGTTGGTTCCTCTCACCTGGAGAGTCCTTGGGACAAGACCAAACCTTCAGCAGCAGCCGCCCCCCGGCACCCAGGCGTTCACTGAAAGCCCTGGCAGACCTCAGCGAGCCATCGGGCTGCTGGCTCCCAGCGGAACGCCCCTCGGATGAGAATTCCCAACCCAAATCCAGGCCGAAAGCCGCCGTCCCCGCAGCCCCAGGGCTGCCCCGAAAGCACCCCGGGCGCGCGTGGGGAGGCGCGGGGTGGCACCGGGGCCGCCCCACCTGCACCGCTGCAGCACTGCCAGCACCCCTGGAATTCCCAAAGGACACCACCGTCCTCCGCACACGGCAATCCTGCTTTCCTCTGTCTGCAGAGAGACCGAGACACGGAGGAGCCCTGCTCCCGCCGAGCATCTCAGTAACGGTTTTAAACGAAAACTTCATTCCTGTTAACACTGGGAAAAGAGTCCTATTACAACTGAAGCTACTTCGATGATAAATTTTAATTAGTGCTCTCCACAAAATGCTAAAATAATCTGATGGAGGAGGCGAATTCCAGCTGAAACAGCAGAACATGTAAATCCTCTGCCTGATTTACAGATCTTGGAAGCAAATCTGGAGCAGTTCCCTCAGCCTTTCATGCAATATTTTTTGTTTTTCTCTAGAAAAGTTACACTGCCAAGGAGATATCTCTTTTTTTTGGTAGATCCTTGTTAATTACTAGCAGGGAACATTCCTACTAATTGAGCAGCCAGCCAACACACCAGAGATGCACAGTTTGCTCCAATCTGGGTTGCAGCATGTGAAAATGAAGGGATTCTTCTTTAAAAAGAAATAAAAGCATTTCACCAATGGTTGAGAGAGAAATGGAAACACTTTTTACCTACCAAAATATGGAGCTGACTGTTCTGTGTTTCCCCTGCCACAGCTGAAGGCATCACTAACACCCAAAACAGAGCAGCGAGCTGCACTTGCACACTGAATGTCTGAAGACAGGTGCAGGGTAGTGCAGGTTGCATCATCTCCCTCACAGAGCGCATGCCAGAGCAGGCACAGAGCTTCAGCCCAAGGAAAATCTCTTTTCCATGCCAAATGGATAAATGTGGGGCAAACATTTACTGGGGAGAAGGGGGAGAGAGCCCTCGAGGCAGCTGGGGATAGGGCACTCAGAGCTGAGTCCCCAGAGATGTCAGTGACTTTTCTGGCAGAGAAAGCCCAAAGAGAAGATGCAGGAACCAAAACAAGGAGAAATTCACAAGTGGGAGGAACAAAACGAGAACATTTCTTTCAGCACAGCTCCAATCCCACCGGCTCAGGTCCCCGGGGATGCTGAAATGTGCCCGCCTGCACCTGCCCTGAGCAAACCCCTCACGCTGCTCTGTGGGCTCCACAGGCTCCCTAGAGCAGCCCTGCCTCCAGAATGGGTCTGCCTTTCACTCCCGTAACCAGAGCTCCAGAGCAGGGCAGGCAGTGTCTGCTCTAAACCTGCGGGCTGACTGTTTGGTGCACTGTTTCTGCAAGCACACCCTCAGAACAGCTTGAAAGTTCTGCTAAAACTGGGTGGGGAGAGAAACTAAACCAGAGAGGAGAAAATAACTGAAGAGCAAATCTAAACCAGAGAGAAAAAATGAAACTAGAGAGGAAAAAAGAGAAACTGAGGGAGGGAGCGATGTCCAGGGGCACAAATGCACAAACAAGACTTGCCTGAGGCTGTAACTCTGCTCTGAGGTTGGCCAGGCAAAACCACGTCCTAATCAATACTTTTTGAGACAGATTATATCTCATTAGGCTCTCCTGCTTCACTTGCTGCTTTTTATACCATTCCTCCCAACAACTCCCAATCCTCGGCAAAGGAGACGAGCCCTCTCTAAGAATAATGCCCGAAGAACTTCCCTAGGATCACGCTGGACGCAGTGAAGTGGTGCTGCAGACTGCAGCAGAACGGGGCTCTCTCCATCCCCTCCGTGCTTTAAGGAGTCCTGGGCTCCCTGGGGCTGGGGCAGCAGCGACTGGGAAATGAAATTCCCCAACAGCAGCACCCGGAGCCACCCCTGTGCCCCCCTCAGCGAGCTGTACCTGCACACAGGGAGCTCTCACACAGAGCTATCTGCTGCCTGCCGATCCTAAACGGCTCCAGAAAGCAGCTCCTGAGCTCCCTGTGACGGATGTCCCACAAAACCACCCCCTAATCCCGCAGATCTGTGGCAGGAGCCCCATGGAACCGCTGCCACCACTCTGTGCTCTCTGCTCTAACCCAGTGGAGCTTCTGGAAGTGCTCCCAGGAGCCACCTGCACTCGGCTGCTGGGTGGAAGCAAAGCTGGGTGCACAAGGGAGAGCTCGGCGCTCACAAAGTCACTCCTCTTCCTGGGGAAATGCAAGGAGGGAAAGATAATTCATCCTGCCAGGGCTTGCTCCTTGTTGTCAAGTCGCGGTGTTTGCCACATTCCTGCACCCAGCAGAAATTATTTCCTTAGAAAAAAAAATGTAAAAGCTTTAAAAAACAAAAGATCAATTCGCTAGAGTAAGTAAAAAGTGAAATCCCCACCCACTGCAGTGCTCAGGCTCCAGACCAGCTCAGTGCCTGAGAAGTCCTGAATCACTTTCGATTTATCATGAGACTGTCAAAGGTGAAAAGGTTGAACTCGGTGGCAGTAACTTCCAGATTCTCGCGGCTGTATCTGGATTTTTGCCTGCCAGCTGGAATAGGAGCTAAAGTGAAATTACCCTCCTGCTAACAGCTGGGAACGACTCCCAGGAGTCAGCCCCGTGCTCCTCTGATGGGTTAAATTCCCTGAGATTTTACTGCAGATGGCCACTTGTGCCTCCTTATTTCATGGGAGGATTTCATCTTGGCTGCAGTGTATTTTCTGCAGACAAATTTTCTCTCTGGCTCTTTCTTCCTTTATTTGACAGAAACAGAACTCAAACTTAAATAGCAAAATACCCATGATTTTGTACCCAGGTTCTCCAGTCATCTTAAAAGTGGTGGTTGATGCAGCCAGTTCAAACCCTGTCTGGACAGAAGATGTGCTGGAAATATAATTCAGAGATCTCCTGTTTCCATGGTAAATTAGGATGAACAACATGAAATCAGGAGAGATAAATCTGGGGAAAAAAACCCCACCAAAACCCATTATGGAGAAAGGAACAGGAGTGCCCAGAATTAGGCTCGTTGAGCTGTGGATGTGTGTAACAACAATTCGGTCTCTGCAGGGGGGCAGGGGATGGCCCCATCCCTCCGAGGCACCTGGGGCCGATGCTGACTCAGGGCAGAGGCTCCTGCTCCTTGGACAAGTCGGGATGCCAGCAGTGCTCCTCACGATCTCCTTATAAATCACCCAATTACGACTCGAAACTTCCTGATTCCCCAAAGTCATCCTCACACCCAGCAGCTGGGCCATCCCCTCGGGTGGGAGCCGAGGTCACAGAGCAGCACCGCGTGGAAGATCACGTTTGAGATGGTTCAGCGGCACGGCAGTACTCGGTCCAAGGCTGCACTTGGTGATCTTGAAGGTTTTCTCTCACCTTAATGACTCTGTGGCTCTACACAAGCTCGGTTGTCAAGCAGACACCTGCACGTCAGACAGCTCGTGGAGAAGTCTGCCAGACACGGAGAGCAAGAGAAGAAAACTTTCCTGCTCAAGGCCAGGATCAATCCCTTCGTCCCTTCCCTTTTTCAGACACAGCTACTGAGTTGCCATGACAGAAACCTTCTCCACTAGCGAGAATTTTGGGGAGATTCCTGAGATTCCAGGAATCCAGCTCTGGTCAGCGCATCTGCTGCACAGGTCAGTGTTTGGGGCTGTGGTCAGTGGAGGTGGGTGAGGGTCAGGGGGTGCCAGGAGCACCTCCCAGGCACAGAGGCTCTGTCACACGCTCCCCCTGCTCTGACCGTTTCAGGCTGGAACCTGCAAACATCCGGCCAGTCATTCCATCCACTGTGAATTTTATCATTACCAGCCACCCTACAAAGTCAGTTAGCTGGGTTTTGCCAGGTGAGCGCACTCCAGGAGCCCTCGTGCCCTCAGCACCAGGACCACCCCTGGCTCACAGAGCAGCAGCACCTGAGCTTTACAGCCCCAGCAGGCAAATAAAAGGCTTACACCAATAAAAGGCTTACACCAATAAAAGCCTTACACCAATAAAAGCCTTACACCACTCCACAGGAACCTGGGGCTCGTTAGAAACCTCTCCCTAAAGTCTTGCTGCATAATGATGACACAGGGTAAAACTTTTAAAAGTTAAAAATTAGGAGCCTGCAAATGAATACTGTAGTCCTGTAGAGTTTCCAAGCACAACCAGGCCTGAACAGGTAACACAGACCCACATTTATGGCACACAGAACAGATGTCACAAACTGCCACTTGATGGAAGTTCTCATCCACTCCAAGAAGTGTTTTTCCAAAATCCAAATAAAACGTACGACACAATAATCAGGACGAAGGGCGATGAGGCCACAGGCAGCTTTCAAATGTGCTAAATCCAAATGGATGTGATCTGTTCATTAACTCAAAAGCTGTTTATTGGGAATTTACTGTAGTTGTCCCAACACTTCATTCCCCAAAAGGAAAAGAAAACGATTGTGCCCAACAGAAATCAGGCTTTTCTGTTGCTTCACTAAAGGTCTACATTCCTGCCTTGCGGAAGTGGTGCCTGATTGCAGCTGGAGCATCTGTCACGTTGGAAAAAACCCCAAACAACAGCAAATCATTCAGAAATGGTCTGAAATGACAAATATCAGGGAGGCTCTGTCTGTGCCTTCCAGAAGCCCAGACCTGGCGGGGAATGGGAACCAATAGAAGCAGTTTGCTCCCCAGAAGGTTAAAACTTTCTCTGGCTGTGTTAAATACCCTTGGTATTTGCATTTGAAATTCAGTTCTAGACACGTGTTATCTGTCCCTAAATCCATCTGAGGCAGCACCAGCTGAGAGCTCCTCAAACCCCAAGCCCCAGCATTCCAAGGACAGGACAGAGCAGAGTTTTCCTCTCCCAGGAGCAGGCTGTGCAGAAATCCCAGGGCAGCGTGGGATGGCAGCACTCACGGGGTTCCGAACACGCTGCACTAGAAATTCCAGGAATTTCTGACAATTCCTTTATGGATTCAATCCTGTTCCTAGCTACTTTTCCTTCGAGCAGCCCCTTTCAGCAGTGAGCGGATCTCAGGTGGAGAGGAGCTGCTCCGTCCCTTCCCGGCCACGCTGCCCTGCCCTGGCCTCATCTCCCGGGGCTGCGGATCCCAGCCCAGCCCTGCTGCCAGGGGCCCAGGGCCTCCCACAGCTCAATCACGTCTCCAACCTCCTGATTGGTTTCAGAAAAGGCAGAACATTTTCCAAGGGCTGCAGAGGTCTCCCAAGCTGAGCCATCGAGGAAAATGAAAGATAATTTACAAAAATCACACTGAATGTCCCGTAAATCATCAGCATTATGGCAGTTACCCATTTTTATGCTACTTTTACACATCCATTTGTTTCAGGTGAATGGCAACTGGGATTTTTACCACCATCATTTGGCAGAGAGTCTGGAGGAGAGGTGAGGCTAGCACAGAGCTGAGCAGTGCCTCAGGAATCCTTTCGCAATGAAACACGGAGTGGGTACCTGTGATATTCTTAGTTCAAGCCTCCTGTATTTCCTGTTGATTTTGCTTTGGCAATGTCACTTTTAATAACAGGTCCAGAATCAGGCTGACCTACATAATCCTTCTAGTACAGAAGCACACACTGCCTCCCACTATTTCTGGAGAACATAAATGGAAGTGTCTATGGTTTGCTTGGTTATTGTGTCCCTCCAGAGCGATAAAAATAAAATTGGAACAAATGTCCTAGACTTGTCCAATTCGCCAGGCAAAGTCACAGATCCGTTCTTTTTTCAACAGAAGGGCCCAGCAATGCAAAAGAGCTTGATTATCTCATATCAAGGCATAAATCTTCCTGCTCTACATTCAGACGGCACCGGGGAACTTCAGTCCACAGGGCCAGTCACTGCTGGCCTCTGGGAGGAGGAGATGGAACTCCTCCTTCTCTCCCTGTCAGTGTTTATCAATTTAGCAGAAGAACCCTGCATGGAGAGATAGGACGGCAGATGCATCAAAGTGATTTCAAGCCTTTTTCCTATTATTGTTACCCTTTAATTGTCCTAAATCAACCCTGCCACATGACAGACCTCTTGTTTTCCTTTCTGTCTCACTTTCCTTTCCCTGGGATTCAACAGCACCTGCACACGGCCAGCGCCTCCAGGTCCAGCTCTGAAACCAGCAGGTTGTAAGTAAACCCCCCTGGGTTATTTGGCTGAATCATATCTGATTTAAAAGGGTACCAAAGCTGCAGAGGGAGCCCGGGGGCCATCCCAGAACGCTGTTTGCCACTCGGGATGATGCTGTACACGCAGCATCGTCCCCGCTCCCCAGTGGGATTGCGCTCCCCGCGCAGTCCGTGCCCAGCCGCCCGGCAGAGCCCGGCCGCCCGCGATGCCGCAGGGCAGCGGGCGCTGCTGGAAGGGCTGCCAGCTGCAGCCGTGGGGCTGCCAGCCTGGCCCGAGCCCTCCCGTGCAGCTCCCGGCCCGTGCACGATCCCCAGACCCATTCCAGCCATCCCCCCGTGCCACGTCCCGGCCCGGCAGCGTCCCCCAGAGCGGCTCAGCATTGTGTGAACGAACCAAACTGCCCTCCCGCAGGTGAGGAGGAGAGCCCGGCTCCACTGGCAGCCTCAGGACAATCACTGCTTCGGGGTTGGGGTTGGGGTTGCACTGGCAGCCTCAGGACAATCACTGCGTTGGGGTTGGGGTTAGGGTTGCACTGGCAGCCTCAGGACAATCACTGCGTTGGGGTTCAGGTTCCATTGGCAGCCTCAGGAGAATCACTGCTTCGAGGTTAGGGTTAGGGTTGCACTGGCAGCCTCAGGACAATCACTGCTTTGGGGTTGGGGTTAGGGTTGGGGTTAGGGTTGCACTGGCAGCCTCAGGACAATCCCTGCTTTAGGGTTAGGGTTGCACTGGCAGCCTCAGGACAATCCCTGCTTCGGGAAGAGAAGCCCGGCTGCAGCAGGACAGCGGCACAGCCCGCTGCGGGCTCCAGTGCTCTCCTGCGGAGCTGCTGGAAACACCACCACCCGTCAGGGAGAAGGTCACCTCCCCAGGGACGAGCACGGGGTGTCCCCAGAGCCTGCTGCAGCCATCTGCCCCTTTCACTGTCCCCGCTCTGTCCCAGAGCAGAGCAGGGATTAAAATGTCACAGGAGATAAAGCCGGGAGTCACAAACACGAGACGGGAATGATGAGCCAGGAGCTCCCTCCTGGCTCCCAGCTCTCTGCCTCCGTCCCAGCTCCTCATCCCCAGCTCATGAGTCAATGGACATTTTGAAGCTTATGTTTATGTCAGTATTAAGGAAAAGATTGTTCTCCAGCAAATCATACCCTAAAAACTGCCCGTGCAACTGGACATGTAAAACACAACAGCAAAATGAATCTTAATAAAGAAATTACTGAAGAGCTTCAAAGCTGCTGTTCTGCATCTATCCCGACCTGCTGCAAACCCTGAGGCTGTATAAATCAATGCATTCCATCACTGCGGGAGCAAAACCAGCACCAGACACCAGAGCACAGGTGAGCAGAGTCAGAGAATTGGGAGAGCAGGAGAAAAGTGTCACCTGCCACCCCCCATCGCTGCTGCTCGGGAGGAGAGCAGCCAAAGGGGATGAAACCATCTAGAAACAAACGCGGCAGAAGGCTCTGCTTGCCAGGGGAACGGGTGCCCCCATCACTGTGCTGCCAGTTTAATCCATCCCTGTTCATCTCCGTTCCCTCACCTTGGCACTCCCCATCCTTCCTTTTAATACCAACAGAGAAAACATTTCCCCCGCCAGTAATCTTGTTTATTCTAATAAAGAATCACTGACTAAAACAAAATCCAGAGAATTGACTGTTGACTCACAACTGAAGAGAAGTTCCCATAGGCAAATCTTTTTAGCATTCCAAAAGCATGACTAATTCAATTAACACCAGCCAGAAGAAGATTATGTAAAGCTACAAAGTTATACATCTATATATGTATAGAATAAATAACAATTACATGTTAAGGAACACAGGTAAGAGCTGAATGGTTTGCATTATGTATTTCAAATATTGATATAAAAATCTGTGTCCAGAGGTCTTTTCCCAACACATTGGAGTTCCTTGAACCCCCAGCCATACACACGCCTCAGGTACACCTGTACCTAAAAAATGCCAATGTTTTTTCCCCAAATGCAGCTGCCAGCTCAAGCAGCTGCTCCCAGCAGCAGTGTGGCCCCAGGGCAGGGCTGAGGGCAGGAGGGCGCAGCAGGGAGGGGAGGCTTTTGCCCCTGTTTTGGAAGAAAATAGGCCCTTGTGATGGGAAACGTTATGGGAGCTCAAGATGATGATGAAGGTCATTACAGCCTAATTTTTGTATTTGATCTGTGCGTGTCAAGAGTGCCACAGCCGGTGAGCACAGAGCACGGCTCTGGAAACGCAGCCCACCCTGACTGCTGCTGGGGACAGGTGGCACCTTGCACAGGAGGTGTCCATAACGACCACCCCAAACCCTGCCTGCTACACTGAGCAGGCCAGAGGCCCCCGGAGTTAAAGGCACTGAAATGCTGAAATCCTTGATGAGTTTGGGTTAATGAGTTCTGTATCTCACAGGAGCACTCCTCAGACTTCCCTGCATTGTCACTTTTATTGCCAGTTTGACTCCAGGAGGCATTTACGAATTTTCAGACACATGTGAAAATAAAGGTTTAGAATTGTGTGGATTTAATTACCTTTTCTGTATTCAGATCATTATTGGATGTTGTTATGGCAGAGCTGTCTTTGTCCATCAGTGACTGTACACATCCCAAACTGCCCTCCACCCTTCTTTTTCCTTCCTATTAATTCAAAATCTCCATAAATCTCAGGGAAAGAAAAAACCAGAAAAGCAAGGAAGTGGAAAGGAACTTGTCTTGTGGATCACTCATGCAAGGAGAGAATTCAGGATTGCCCTTGAAAGGCTTTTCTGAAGCTCACAAACCCAGAGCACAATTAAACCATGAGTCTGAAAGTTCTTTTGCCAGTAAACAACTTGTGTTTTTCTTTGACTCGAATACCAGAGGTTAATAAACCCAACCACCCAATGAAATGAATGTGAATTCTGGGCTCAGCCAGATCAGCTGGTGCTCCAGAACCAGAGCCCATCATGACAAACTGGGCACCACAGGTGACGTGACTTTCCCTGACCAGATCAATCCAAGAATATGAAAGGTTTTCAGAATAAGTCCCATCTTTTCTTTCCTGTAAAAAGCCAATAAATCTCCTGCCTTGAGTTTTCCATCAGGCTCATTTAAAATTCCAGATCAGCCAGAGCAAAGCTGAACTTTTCCCATCAACACACGCTGAGATAAGATGAAGCTCCACATTCACGTCATTTTTGCCTGAAAAATGAACTTACAGGGAAAATGATGTGCTTTTTATAAAGGTGCGAATTAGGGCTAGCTGAAACTTAAATCCCAAAATAAAACGTTAGCTAAGCAGCCATCTGGGCGGACCCTGGAATGCACGGCCAGGAGCAGCACATCCAACAGGCAGGGACCTGCAGGGCGTGGCTGGCTCTGAGCGGTCCAGGTACCTGCACAGGTGCTCTGCACGGCTGCTCTGCACAGCTGCTCTGCACAGCTGCTCTGCACGGCACCTCGGGCCCTTAGCTGAACACCTTCAGAACCCGAAACCTGCAGCAAACGGGCATCGCTCTCATAATGTCCTCAGGGAGGTTCAAACACTGGCGTGAGAACTTCACTGACCGCTTCTGACCTCGGGCAGCCCCGGAATGTTGCACAGAAGCCACGGCCAGAGCCCTGGGCTGAACCGAACCCCGGAGAGCTGCAGATGGGGCTGTCCCTGGATGTCACCACCAGCCTGGATGTGAGCACCCAGCCTGGATGTCACCACTCAGCCTGGATGTCACCACCCAGCCTGGATGCCACCACCCAGCCTGGATGTGACCCCCCGTCTGTCCCCGGGGCCTGGGGCAAGCCCAGGGACCTTCTGAACAACGCCCACCCCGTCAGTTCAGACAGAACCGAGCAGAAGCTGGGGCAGTTGCCCTTTTTTAAAAAACGTTTTAAATTATTATTTAAAAGATGAGGCTAAGAGCTGTTCCCAGCCGCCTGCCGGGCCCAGGCTGAGCCAGCGGGGTGGGCAGCCCTCGAGCGGGGCCACGGGGCTGTCACTCTGACACGCTGCACGCTCCTGCTGTCACACACGTCCTGACTCAGCAGCTCCTTCCTAAGCATCTCCCAATCCCAGCAAATTGGTTATGGCAGCACAACACCACACAGCTCCTCCCTGGGCTGCCCAGGGCCGGGGGAGCCCCGCTCCCTGCAGGGATTTACCAGCCACAGCGGGGATGTGGCACCGGGGACACGGGTTAATGTTGGGTGGGCTTTTCCAGCCTCAGTGATTCTGATTATTCCCACAGAAAAGCTGTGTGTTTGGGGGGTTTGCAAACGCAAGGGCAGGACCACAACAGTGACCTCTCCTCTGCCATCCTCCTTCCGAAGGGGAAATGTGAGGGGCCAGACGTGGCACAGGCTGGCACAGCCGCGCCTGTCCCTCCCTGCCACCCCTGCCAGCTGCAGGGACAGCCCTGGTCCTTGCACTCCCTCCCGGGGCAGAAACCTGGTACAGTAGTGCCATTGATCCGTGAGGTTTGGGAAGGTGGATGAGCAGGGATCGAGCTGATCACCACAGGATGGTTTGGGTTGGAAGAGACCTGGAAGATGATCCAGTCCCAGCCTGTGCCGTGGGCAGGGACACCTCCCCCAGAGCAGGTCGTTCAGATCCATCCCGTGCTATAAATATTTATCCCCCAATACCAGTAAGTCCCTGCAGACACAGAGCTCCGCACTCCTGGGAGCACCCAAGGCGCTGGGGCACTGGCGTGTCACCGCTGCCCTCGTGCCTCAGCCCGCCAGGGGCTCCTCTGGGGGCTCAGCCGCAGCAAAGGGGAGCTTCCAGGGCTTTTTAAAATCCCATCCTTGCGGGAATCGTGCCTACACCGACCTGCAGAGGGGAACAGCAATCTGTACAGCTAACGTAAGCGTTAGAGCACCTTATGTAACAGGCGGCAAGAAAAGCTCACAGGAAAACAACGTTTTCTGTTCTCTGAGATGTGCGACTTTCTTGCACAACATCAACACAAGGATTCACAGCCACGGACTCCCTGTCAAAGCTGGAAGGTGCTGCGGGGAGAGCTGGGGCTGTGCTGGCAGGTCTGGGCTCTGTCTGGCTCCCTTTCATCTGCAGCTGCACGGCCACCGTGCCCTTTGTCTTCCCAATGCCTCTTTGATTTGGTTTAGAGTAAATCATTGAGGGTAGATTTAATTTCTTGGAGCTGATAATGAGTGTGGCTAGATATGGATCCTTTCATTTAAAAGTCTGCTTTGCAATTTAATCAGCCTCCACAGCCTCAACACCAGCCTGAAAGCAATGTGGGATCGTTGTAATGGTGAACGAAGAATAGAAAAATTAGACAAAAATTAGATTAATGATTTTATCAGAAATACTGAGCTGCTGTCTGTAATCAAGTTTCACTGCAATGTGCTCTCTCAGCGCACTGGTGTCTCTGGGGAGGATTACACATCTCCAGAAGCAGCCTTGGGGTTTGTCCAGTGCTGAGTAATTCCATCCCACCTCCCAGCACAGCTCCTCTCCATGCACAGGAACCAGGAGAGAAGCACCACTATTTGCAGCAATTTCCCCATTCCTCAGCTTCTTAAGGAACATTTTTATGAATGATGTGCCGGGACATCCACAGCTACCCCGACACGCCCAGGCAGCCCGGCAGGACCCACCCCACCTCCACCACCAGAGCCCTGTTCGGGTACTTTGGGTTATACCCAGTGCCCCCGCAGTGCTCAAACCAGGACTGATCACATGCCAAAGGAAAAGCCATTAAACAGCAAGAACAATCCCACCTGCATGTTATTTCCCAAGCTGGAAACCCTTCCATGCCCAGCCCCAGTGCCCAGCACTTCCAGTAAGTCATACTGATGGAATGGCAGGGCTGATCTTTGTTCTGAAACCATTTCCAAGTCCATACACTGAATCATGAAGAGCAGAAATTGAGAGGATAATTCATTTCTCTCACTTAGGCAGACTTAGCTCCCCAGAAAACGTTCTCCCAGGCTGTTCTAAATCTGGCTCTTAGTTAAAATAATGTGACTCTTTGTCTCATCATGTCATTGTCATATACTTTGCCTTGAATGTTTCAAATTTTGCACTTTTCTGGTCCTGTCTGCAAATCTTTGGCTTCCTTACATGACTTTTTCTTTGCATATTTGGAGCTCACTTTTGCTGGATTGATTCCCCAGCACTGCTCCTCCCTGTAATTCAGCACACGAGGAATTCTGCACCATGGCAAACACGCCCACAGACAGCTCGTACCTGTTCACCTTGAAACTGGGAGCCATCTGTGCTTCAGTAATACACATTCCTACGAAAAAGTGGGATATTTTCCTTTCTCCACACCAAGGCTGAGGACTGCATCGTGTGTGAACCTCAGCTGTCCCACACAAACACCTTCCAGGGTCTCCTGCAGCAGCGCCGAGCCCCATCCAACACCAATCCCACTGCAGAGACGCTCCCGGAGCACGGGATAACGTCACTGCTTCCCAAAGGTGGCATTCCTGCTGGAGCAGGGAGGCAGGGGAGCCTCAAACCTGGATAACTGCCTGCCTCCTGCTTAACCAGGGCATTGGAGACAAGCCCCTTAAAGAGACTCTGAGGGCCACGGCCAGCATCACCGAGCCAGTCCCCGACCTTCCGGGGCAGCACGAGGGGAGAGCAGTGACTGAGACCTGATGGTGCCCAGGCAGCCCCAAATCCGTGCTGGGGGGACCCACGCAGCCCCAAATCCGTGCTGGGGGGACCCACGCAGCCCCAAATCCGTGCTGGGGGGACCCACGCAGCCCCAAATCCGTGCTGGGGGGACCCACGCAGCCCCAAATCCGTGCTGGGGGGACCCACGCAGCCCCAAATCCGTGCTGGGGGGACCCACGCAGCCCCAAATCCGTGCTGGGGGAACCCACGTAGCCCCAAATCTGTGCTGGGGAGCCCCAAGCAGGCCCAAATCCGTGCTGGGGGCCCCCAAGCAGCCCCAAATCCGTGCTGGGGGCCCCACACAGCCCCCTGCCCTCGCACAGTCCAGTCCCCATCATGCAGCCCCTGGACTCAGCCCGCTGTCGACACTGGGATCGAGAGCTGAGCTGGGAAAGGATTTTTCACTCATGGATTTGCCATCACAGGCAACACAATATCCATGGATTGGCTGCTTGGAACAGAGAAAGGGAGAGCTCCTCCTGGCTGAGATCAATTCCTGACACTACTGCTTGGATGAGCAGAGGACAGATCTGCACTTCAGCTCTCAATACCTGATATTTCCACCCATGTGTTGATACAGGAAAAATCCTACACTCACAGCCAGCTGCTAATACACCTGTGCACATTCACCTACTGAAGAGAAAAGCAGCTTAAGCACTAATGACATCCAAATTATATCTTTCCCATCTTTGATGTTTATGATTCTTGGCTCCTTTCTAAGTAAAAGATGTCGTTAGAGTTTAATCAATAGCATTCTGCTCGGAGAAAGGCCTTCTGAAGCTGACAAAAGTACACAGGTTTTGCTTTGAGACCTGCTTGAATCTCAAAAACGATAAAAAGAAAGTGCTTTACTTTTCATGCTGGGGAGGCTGTTGAGATTTCTGAGGAAATCAAACAGCGGCTGCAAACATGATGTTATCTCGCTGCTGATGTGCAGCGCGGGGCTGAAAGCAGGGAAGAGCTGGATGTGTGACTGAGGCTGCAGCTCTGTGCTCACTGCGGGGCCTGGGAGCGCTCAGAAATCGGAGATTAACCAAACAGAATCAGGTCTATTCCTGCAAAAACCGGGAAGATGATGATCTCTGGATTCGGCCATTACATTTCTGAGACACGCTCCGCTCCCAGCCACCGGCACGGAATCTCCTCCAGCGTCCAGGGCTGCCCCCTCAGCGGGAATGAAGCACAAGGCCAGGTGTGAGGCTCTGAGGGAGGTGTCAGTGCCACCCTGGCCATTGTCCCCGCGCAGGAGGTGGCAATTGCTGCCCACGGGCTCCCTGTGCCAGCCATAAATATTCCTGCAAGTAAATGGTTTTTGGGGTATTTTTTAAAATCCAGCCAGTGATTTTTCCCTGTTTCCCAGCGAAATCCCAGAACAGTTTGGGTCGGAAAGGACCTGAAACCTCACCCAGTGCCACCCTTGCCATGGCAGGGACACCTGCCACTGTCCCAGGGTGCTCCAAGCCCTGTCCAGCCTGGCCTTGGGCACTGCCAGGGATCCAGAGGCACCTGGGAGATCTGAGGAAATTATTAAGATGGCCCAGATGTGTCTGTTCTGAAGTGAAATGGAGGACTCCTCTGACAGTTCCTGCCGCCCTTGCCTCAGATCTCAGAGGCAGCAACACGAACACAAGGGCAGGAAGGGGAGGGAAGCAGGGAGAGAACACAGCGAGGCTTTAAAAAGAGATGGTGCTTTTAAAGAGTTGGGACGTTCTCAGGAAGCAGGGCTGTAATTTGCTGGAGTGATTGCACTGAAACCCTGGCTCTTGCATTTGTTCTTGGAAAAGTCTGAGGGGAAGAACCGCATCAAAGAGCCCCATGCGCAGCAGCGTTATTGGCCAGAGCCTCCAGAGGCACGAGGCTAAGAAAATTTTGCAAATCCCTCAAAAGTGCTAATGGCTGTTTTAGTGCATCCTAGAGAGCAGGGACACTGTAGGGCAGCTGAGTGTGAAGGAGCTGGAGAGGGGCTGGGCTTCCCCAGGGCTCCTGCAGAGGTTTCTCCAAAGGAGAGGTTTGTTTCGAGGGGCAGTTTGGGCGCTGCAGACTCTGGCTGCGATTTTGTGAGGCTGCCTCCCCTCCTGATGTGAATAAATGAAGGTTCTTTGATTACAGCAGTTGGAGCTTTGAGGTCAGTTCTGGCTGTGCTGAAGGAGCTGGGCTTTCCTGAGAACAAACAACATAAGGAATGAACTGGCACAGGGAGGAGGCAGAAATTCCAGGGTGGGGATATCCAAGCTCCAATTCATCCTGGCTTGGGGTAAGCAGGACGCTGTCCTGATCGCACAGTTTGAGCTGGCCCTGGCACAGGTGCCCAGAGCAGCCCCTGGAGCCCTGGCAGTGCCCAGGCCAGGCGGGACATTGGGCCTGGAGCAGCCTGGGACAGTGGGAGGTCTCCCTGCCATGGCAGGGGTGGCACTGGGTGGGCTCTGAGGTCCCTTTCGACCCAAACCATTCTGATGAGCTGCAGATAGAACCACTTTTGACACCCACATGTCCAAAGCCACTTGGCTCATCCCAAACTCCAAATAAATGCTGAGTTTGGATAACCCAGCCAGCCCAGGGCACGGGTGAGCTCCTCACGAAGCAAAGAGCATCGCCTGGGAGCACCTCCTGGGGCTCTGCCTCTGAGACACGGCCCCGGGTCACTGCGGGATGGCACCAGAGCAGCTGGCCCAGGGCCACCCTGCCCCAGCTCCCACCACTGCTGAGCCCACAGCAGAGACAGCTCTGCGGGGCTGGAGCGAGCTCTGGGCGTGCAGAGCAGCTGCAGCTCCAACCGCCTGGAACACAAGCCACAAATGCTCGGTAAGCTGGAAAAATATCAAGGTGCTCCGGTTCCTTTATCTAGGCTCAGATGTCCAAACATGAGACTTCAAGTGGCATTTGCTTTTGACATTGAAATAGATATGAAGAAAGCCCTCCCAAGGAATAATAGAAAAGTTGGCAAAAGGCACATGCTGCAAAAAATAAAGGCCATTCCTTAAGCAGGGTCCGTGCTATCCAGCAGTGATATACTGGCAGTATAATCTTAATTAGCCAATAAAAGTTTTTAGACAATCTGTCTAGACTTGCTTTTGCCTGGATATAAAATTGGCTTTAAAAGAAATATATAAACAGCAATGAAACGTCAATGAGGAGCTGTCAAAAAAAGCTCCCTGCTGCTCTACATCTGCACCCTGCTCTTCTTAAAACATGAGCATTTAAGCAAAATCCCTCAGTTTTTTAAGCAGAAAAGCTGCTGTACTTGGGCTCAGCGCACGGCAAGCTCAGTCAGCTCAAGTCCCTGAGTTGCTGCTACAGCAGTGAACAGGAGCAGAGCTCTCCTGGAAAGCTCTGACCAGCACAGCTCAGCAGTCTGGAGGAAGCCAAGTCCCTGTAGATAATGGTAAGTGAGAACAGCCACCTCTGGAGAGCAGCTGGGTCTGGCCCTGCCTGCTCCAGACGAGCAGGACCGGCGTGGGACCAAAGGACAGCACGGGGGACACTTGTGAGGAAGGAGAAGGGAAAGAGAACCAAGTCACCTGAGGAAAAAGCGTTAGGCTGGAAAAGGAGCAAAATACAGATATAAGAGAAACCGAGGGACAACGAAAGGGTTGATTAGACATTGAGGATTAGTGAATTAAGGGCAGAAACAAAATCCACCCAGGGCATTAAATGACAGTGTATCTTGAACCATTGCCTAAAGAGTATTTCCACGATGGCAGCCTGAGATTGCCCCTCCCAGACCGAGAGCCCTTTCCTGGCTCCAGGATCCATCCTCCACTGCAAGGCAGCTCCCTGAAACACTTCTGCTTCCTGTGTTTCCTCGGAAGCCACTTCCCCTGTCCCAGAGCAGGGTGACCAGCGGGATGTGCTGGTCTCCAGAGCCCCGGGTCACCCAGCAGCAGCAGGACACGCCGGGGCACCGCAGCCCGAAACGCCTGAGCTGCACTTCCACCACCCCAAACCGACCTGCTCCATCCTTGTCTTTACACAGCGAAACACACGCAAAGACTTTTTCTCATCATAACCGAGTCATTTGCTTTTTCACCCACTTTTTGTTATTAACAGCCCAAAATGCTCTGAACAGGGACTCCTGAGAGCCCCATGACTCTCCATCACACGACACAGCCCAGCCAAGGTCCCTGCCCTGCCTGGAGAGGGAGGGCACTGCCAGCACCCCCAGGTTTGGATTCAAACAAGGGACATTGGGAACGCGTCACAATAATGCTGAAAGTCTGCACCACAAGATTCCTTTGAGATTGAAAATATGGAAATCTTGAAAGGCTGAAGGGAAGGGGAGCAGCCCAGGCTGCAATACAAACTGATGTACATCCCCCTGTACATCTTCCCAACATCCTGCCTCTGAGAATAAGCCACTTGAAATGCCGTAGTGCAGCTCCTATTTCCAGCTCGGGCATCTCCTCGGATAGAGCCCAGCAAATAGAATTTCAAACACTGCCTTGACAAATAACTTCTCTCAGAACATGGAGGGAAGACTAAAAACTCCACTGATCCTCATTCCCTACCTGCCAGCACTGTGCAAGGTGGGAACAGACGGGATTTTCTCCTCGCCCTACACAAGGAAGGCTCAGACACCTTTGGGGACTCACCAGGGGGTGCTTCTGGCTGCCCAGAACATCACTAGGAGTGCATGAAAACCATCCTCCAAGAGCGTGGAGGGTTCAGGGAGTTTGTCATCCTCAGCTGCCTGAGGAAGGAAGCAGGGGAGGATGTGATGGAGGAGGCATCTCCAAATTATTTATGTGCTGCTACTCCCCCGAGGCTGGGAGAGCTGTTCCCTGCATTAGCACAAAGGGAAAAGCCACTGTGAAGTATGGAAGGTACAAGCTGAGGCAATATTTCTCATTTCCTCCTGGGACACAGGATCTCAGTGACAGAAACTGGAATAACTTACTGCATCCCATTATCTATTCCCCTTCAGATGCACAGACACATTTAGAGCTGGTCCCAAGCGAAGTCCCAACAAATTCATCCTGCTTTGCACAGCAGACACATCCCGTGGGAAGACCTCCGTGTAATCACAATGGTTCTGTTTGCCGAGCGGAAAGTCAACGTGGCAGCAGGGGCTTCTTCTGCAGCAGGTTTTTATGAGATTCACTGATTCCTTCAGGAAAGCTGGCAGGCTGCTCTGCACCGCGCCGGAGGCGAGCTGGGATTCTCGGGATTCTCGGGATTCCCAGGCTCCACGGTCCCTCCGGGCAGGCTGGGAGGCAGGGAAGAGCCAGCCGAGGGGCAAAGGCACTCAGAGACAAACCTCTACAAAGCCTGGTTTCCCTGCCTCCGGCACAAAAGAGAGACTTAGGGAAGAATTCCTGTCTTGTCTTCCACAAGTTTTAGATTTCCACAATCATAGTCAATTCTGCTCCTGAAATCAGGTTTTTTTGGATGAAACAAATCTGATTTTCCAGCCCACTCTCTATGGCAAATCTTCCTTACTCGTGGATTTTTTTTCCCTGCCATGGCTCAGTTCTTTACAACTCCAGCCACTTCTATCCACCTTTGTTCTACAGCTTTTCATCCCTCTCTCTCCTCGGCCTCATTCCTCTCTTGCTTTTTCCACAGACTCGTTCCTTTTATTGTTCTCTAACCCCAAACTCTCTCCTTTTCCCCTTCTCCTCCCCAACACAGCAGCCTCTGTGGATCAGAGGATCACACTTCAGGAGGATCTTCTCCTCACGCTTCCTAGTGCACATTAACAACCTTTGTGTCCATTTCCTCTGTATCTCCACCTTTTTTCCCCAATTTCCCTCCTCCCCGGCAGCACTTGGCTGCAGAACAAACACCACTGCTCCCGTCCCTACCAGGAGAAACCGTTACCCTTGAGATAGAGAAATCCTGCCAAAGAACAAATGGAAACACCAGGACTGGAATGAAGAACTTCCTGAGCCTGCAGCAAACCAACCCCTTCCCTTCTGCACCCCGCGGGCGAGCGTGGCCAGTGCAGGAGCGCTCCCGGGGCTGCCCAGCCTTTCTGGGGGAAATCGAGGCCCAGCAATGCATTTTCCTGCTTTGTACTAACCAGGGATTAACAGGGCCCTCCTCTGCAGCTGATCCACACAACGTCTCGCCCCGCCACGCCAGCGATGCTTTATGAAAGCTGGGGTAGCGTTCTGAAAGGACGCTGGCAGTTATTTGTTCAGCAGCAAGAACTGCCTCTTTCAATTTTACTCTGTCCTTGAGATGCAATCTCCACATGGTCAATAAATGCCATAAAAAGGCAGATATTTATCATTAGAGTGGCTGATGGTCTGAGGGAGCAGCAGCCTGGTACAGCTCTCCAATAGCACTCCCCAAGGAGCAGCGGGGTGAGCTCATTGCGCAGGACATTCCGATTTCTGCGTTCACCGGGATGAGCTGCTCTCACATTCCACGTAAGAGCCACAAAGGCAGACATCCCACCACATCCGTACCTGCTCTCCTCCTCCCCAGCTGCACTGGACTGATTTTCCATGAGTCTGTTGCAGAAGGAGGGGTTACTGAGGTTCCACGACAGAATCACACCACAGCCCGGCGGGGGCACGTCCAGCCCCTTGTTTCCCGGTGCCCGCCAGCCTCCCTGCTCTCCTCAGCGAGGTCACAAGGACCTATAAATCCACACCAGCTACTCCTCTCCCAGTGATGGCAAAAGGTGAGAAAATACATCTATCACTAGACACCAATGATTGGATTTTTTTTTTAATTCGAGCTCTTTAACGATGTGCTTGTATTTGGTGCCAACACCGCCTGTGTAGTCAAGAGAGAAATGGATGTTTCCAAAGGGCAGCTGAGATCTCATCACTCTTCTTTACTGAGCAGGGAACAGAGCCAGCCAGCTCAGGACATCTGTGACGGCTTAGGTGGGAAGAGGCCTGGCTGAAGAGGTGGAGATTGCAGCCACAACGTTTTGGTGATCTAAAAACACAGGCTGGTGCCTCGGGGCTTTGCAACATCTCAGCCAGGCACTAAAGGAGCTTCAAAGTCCAGCCAGCACCTTAGGGACCGCAGCCATCCCCTCCTGTGCACTAGGTCACTGCTCACAAGTTACCAGAAGAGCCCCAGCAGCACTGCCCACTCACAGCAACAGATTTTCCTTTCCCCCCTCAGAAATACCTTCGAGCTCTCAATGCAACCCCGAGCACTCCCGAGGATCAAGGCCAGGGCATCTTTTCCCAGCTCAGCTACAATTAACAGGAGATCTCGCTAACCCTGCCAGACTGCAGCACATAACACAAGTCAGTACAGCCTCAGACAGCAATTTTCCCTGTTTTTTTCTGAAATGATAAAACATTTGTTATTTGACAATAGGAGGAGAACAATAGATTTCGTAATGTTGTTATTTAACATTACTGCACACTGAAAGGACACGTGCCTGAGTACTTGGGAAAAGTGGAAAGAAAAATGGAAAACACTTGAAGTGCTTGGATATAAATGACTTGATTTTATGAGTGGTTTATACATTTGTTTTTGCTGTATTTGATCCAGAAAACAGGCTCCCAAGAGAATGAATAAAGGCTATGCCCATCAAAGCTGAATCACTGAACACAACCAAAGACAGAGGGACAGCCCAGCCCTGCAGCCCCTCCTGCCAACACGGAGCCCCCCAGGAGGGGTCTGCAGGACCAGGAATTCCCTGGGAAACCTCCCCAACCTCCACCTGTCCTCTACCATCTCAAACTCATGAACACCCCAGGGTCTGCTGCCCTTCAAAGCCGCGTTTGCGGGCAGATTTGGCTGCTTGCCCTGCTGGAGGGGCCGCACGGGCTCCTGCCCTGGGGCCGTGCGCAGGGAGAGCCACGAGCTCAGGCTGCAGGCGCCGCTCCGCCAGGTGGGCAGTGCCAACACCGCGTCCCACCCTCGGGATACGGGGATGCTGGGATGCTGCGATGGTGGGATGCACTGCCTCAGCCCGGGGACGGCTGAGCGGGGCCGGCCTCAACCCCCTTCCGAGCCAGGCCGAGAACCGCATAGCACTCGCCTGAAACTCAGATACTGTTATACAATGCGTCAGCCCAGGGCCGGCTGCGCGGGGCTGCTTTCAGCCCGCCCCGGTTCGCTGCCGGCCTGGGGCAGGGCGAACACCGCATCCCACCCG
The DNA here is from genome assembly GCA_013398955.1 of Callaeas wilsoni. NCBI lineage: Eukaryota > Metazoa > Chordata > Aves > Passeriformes > Callaeidae > Callaeas > Callaeas wilsoni. The sequence goes on from VWPU01010624.1 coordinate 29,637, forward strand.
CGGGATGCTGGGATAACGGGAGGCGCGGCCTCAGCCCGGGGCCGGCTGAGCAGGGCCGCTCTCAGCCCGCTCCTGTTCGCTGCCGGCCTGGGGCAGGGCGAACACCTCATCCCACCCTCCGGATGCTGCGATGCTGCGATGCTGGGATAACGGGATGCACTGCCTCAGCCCAGGGACGGCTGAGCGGGGCTGTTCTCAGCCCGCTCCGGGGCAGGGCGAACACCGCATCCCACCCTCGGATACTGGGATGCTGGGATGCTGCGATGGTGGGATGCACTGCCTCAGCCCAGGGACGGCTGAGCGGGGCTGCTTTCAGCCCGCTCCTGTTCGCTGCCGGCCTGGGGCAGGGCGAACACCTCATCCCACCCTCGGGATGCTGACAGTGTGAATCACTGAGGGATGCTGCCTCAGCCCAGGGATGGCTGAGCAGGGCCACTCTCAGCCCGCTCCTGTTCGCTGCCGGCCTGGGGCAGCACGAAACCAGTTCTGCCGTTTATTGTCGCAGCCAGGGCAAGCCCTGCCCACCGCTTCTGCCACCCTCCCCGGACATTCTTAACCTCAGGGCTCCTGGTAAGGTGCCTGCCCCTTGGAATGAGTGTTCTAAACCCGTTCGGCGCGGCCTCAGGGCGTCCAGGGAAAACAGAGATCTTTCATTAGCATCGGGATCTAAGGTGAAAAGGAAATAAATCAGGATTTTCTACTTGGCACTGGGAATCAGCAGCGCACCTGAGATGTGCAGACAGAGCAGTCTCCTCTCAAGCCCAGACAGTCGTACAACTCCCTCCCAGCAGTGATTTCACTCGCTCGTGTTATCCAGCACTAATTTGTGCTAATGGAATTCCCAACAGACAGCATAAAAATTAAGTTCTATTACAAAAATGCAGAATCAGGATCAGAGCAGGCAGCAGAACAGACCTACAGGAGCCTACAGAAGTGCTACAGTGTGAATCACTGAGGGATGACCGAGCAGCTCTGGGCTTTTATCAATGTCAGCTTCTGTCAGCAAGGGCTGAAGGAGAGCAGAATACTCCGACACCACCGAGGGGGTCAGGGAGCCTCAGGACATGACCCAGATCCCCAAAAAACCCCAGCAGAAGACTCAGATCTTCTGTGAAACACAAGTCAGTGGAGAAAACAAATATTGAGGCTCTAGGAAAAGTTGTTGCATTTTCAGTTTTTGGCGGGTAAAAGGGTTTAAAAAGTCTTTGCTACGGATAACAAACCCATAGAAAATAACTTCTCTAGAAGCACTTAATTGCATGCTATTAATTTGTGAAGAAACCAATGAATTTGGAGAGGATGATATTTAATGAACAGGCTGTGATGTAGTGCAAAATAATGGTTCATCTGGTTCTGGTGGAGTGACACGGAACCGTGGAACGTCCTGACCTGGAAGGGACCCACGGGAATAAAAATCCAGCCCCTGGCCCTTCACAGACCCTCCAACAAGCCCACCCTGGGCATCCCTGGCAGCGCTGTCCCAACGCTCCTGGAGCTCTGGCAGCCTCGGAGCCGGGACCATTCCCTGGGGAGCCTGGGCAGTGCCCAGCACCTCTGGGGGAAGAACCTTCCCTGATCTCCAGCCTGAGCCTCCCTGGCCCAGTTTCTCTTGATAAACACAAGGACAATGTCTCACATAAGTTTGCACCTGTGTGAGTACACAGGGGGTTTGCAGCAAATACAAAGCTAAAGGGAAAAACAAGATCATGAAATTCAAGTTTATATTGAGAAATGCTGTTCAGGAGCACTGCTGGGAAAAACATTCTGCTTATGAGGGCAGGAAGGATTGAAAATCAGAGCGGTTTGGGTTGGGAGGGACCTTAAACAATCTTGTTCCACCTGCCACGGGCAGGGAGCCATGTGAAGGGTCCCGTCCTTGGGGTTTCTGTGTCTGAGTGAATCCAGCTCCCGGCCCGCTGCACGGAGCTGTTCCCACCCTGCGGAAGGGAGGTCTGCGGGATGGGGGAGACCGAGGAATTCGGAAAGGAAGCTCTACGGAAAGCCTGCAGTGGAAGCAGTGGAAGGAAGAGCGGGAGGCTGTTGCGAGGGCTGTGCTTTCCACGGTAAAGGGGCTGAGAGGCGATTCCGCCCCGGCGGTGGCTTTTAAACAACCGAGCTGCGGCAGGAGCTGCAGCCCAGTCCCACCACCCGGGACGGGGCTGGACCCCCTTTGCCGTGCCTGCAGCACACAGAGCAAGGTGCAGGTTTGCCCAGAGCCCCTCCCGGTGGCTCCGAGGGTCGGCAGCTGAGCTTGGTGATGGAGCCCCTGCCCGTGCGGCCGCAGCCCGGCTCGGGAGCGGCCC
>VWPU01010625.1:0-11156 GCA_013398955.1 Callaeas wilsoni
CGGGGCCGGGGCCGCGGCCGCGGGCGGCGCTTCCCCCGGAGCCCGTATCCCATCCGCATGTCAATGACCTGTGGAAGCATCTCCCCCGTGCGAGCGCGGCGCGGTGCAGCGGGGTCACACCGACCCCGGCTGGGATAGCGGGGTCTGCGCCCGCAGGGAGCGCGGCATCCTCGAGATAGGCCAAAAAGGGAAGGGGGGAAAGGGAAAAAAAAAAGAAAAAAAGAAAAAAAAGGGGGAGAAAGAAAGGGAGAAAGAGGGATAGCGAGGAAAAGGCAAGGAGAAAATGGGATGTTTCGAGGCGCTCCGTAACCGCCGCTGATAACGAGCGGGATGTGGGAATGGAGATGGGTTTTATTTTTATTTCTTTCTCTCTCTCTCTCTTTTTTTTTTTTTTTTNAGTGGGTCCTGGGGATCGCGCTCGCTTCGCTTTGCTTTGTAGAATGGAAAGAGATACACGGAGAAATGCAGGCCTTGTCAGGATTTATTGAAGTTGGGTTTAAAAAACGTGCTTCAGATGATTTTTCCCATTTTCTCAGATTTCAAAGGCTCCCCGCAGTGCGGCTGCCTAATTAATGGTGAAATTCAACTAAATCTAATTATGCAGTAATTTTAAAGCAGTTAGTCCTGGGCGCTGCTTTGTAATAGGAACCCAGTTTTTAAAGTTTGCTTAATGTGTTGGTTTAGGGAGCTGGGGAGGAGAAGGGTGTAAGGGACAGAGCTGTGAGGTTGGTTTTTTTTTTCCTTTCCCCCTTCTCCCCTTCCCCCCCCACCCCCCACTTTTGTAAAGCAAAGAAATGCAAAATATAAACCCAAAACAGCCAGCGAAAGGCAAGGAGAGAGGCTGTGTTATCCCCTCGTATGTGATACGGGTATTGAGTGAGAAGCACCAGCGAAAGTGTAAATAACACAGTAGTTAATAGGGACCATAAAGGTATTCCTGGCCTGTGGATTTCCAAGTGCCGAGCTGTTTTAGAGAGGATCTTGAATCCTGCGGTAATAAAGGGGCAACGGAGACACACAGCGTCTCTTCTTGGGAAATAGAAACCAGATTTCTGCTATTGAACATCTATTGTCATTAAGAGGAGAGGCTTGTGCTCGCGAAGTTATAAATCTTATCACCCTTTTGATAACACAGTTGTAATCAGTTAGCATCGCATTCAAACCCAATTGTAAAACTGCCTAATTTAATATGTCATACATGTCATTAAAACTTTATTTTTCCCACTTCTCTTTTTTTCCCCCCCTCTCTCTACCCATCCCCCCCCAAGTAAAATGTCAACAGATCTGGCTGGTAACGTGCAGCAGGGAGAGCCCGAGGTGGCTGCGCTGCTCCGGGGGCGAGCCCGGTGCTATGATGAAGAGGGTTTGCTTTCTTCCCATCTAGGTAATCGGAAGCGTTTCTATCATATTAGAAGTATAGGGGGAAAAATAATAATAATAAAAATAGAGGGGGGTGGGAGGCAAGGGAGAGAGGAAAATGAAATCCTTCTCTTTCCTTCAGAATTGCCATCGCTCAATGAAGTTCTTTGAAAGAAACTTGTCTTATGATTAGCTAAGCAAACACATCTGCTTTCCTAGTTTGGGCTTAGCTAATTATCAAAACAAAGGGGCCGTTTCTTCTTCTACCTTGCTGGAAAGAAGATGTTATTTCAGGAGTCCTGTCCCTCCTCCCCCCCCTCATCCACACACATACGCAGCCCCCGTCCCAGCCCTTCCCAGCGAAGCACCACGCTCCTTTTATTGGGATTACCGATGGGGAAATGAGTTTGCGCACTCCTCTTCCTAATGTTAAGCTTTATCATTACCTTCCTTGGAACAATATTTTTCCAACCAAATGTCCCTGCGGCTGGGCGGAGGGTGGAGGTGGGAAGGGGAAGGGAGGAGGGGGAAGGTGGTTTTGAATTGCGGACCAACTTCGCAGCTATTTGAATCAAGGCTGCACTCGGTTGATTTTAGTTGACAGAGCGTGTGTTGAAGCTGAACTCTATAATTTGCACTTCTGTTCTTTTATTAGACTTGGACAACGAACTAATGAGCTTTCCCCCACCACAGTGTCACTTGTATTTATTTTCTTTCGGAAACTTTTAGATAGAAGAAGTGTTCTTGCAAAAGGGCAGAGGTGGAGGGAAGGTTTCGCGTGGTGGCTATTTATTTATTTATTTTCCTGGACGTGCAGGGATCAGCTCTGTGCTTTTGCGGATGTGTCTGTGTGTGTGTGTCCTGTCCCCGGTGAAAGGCGACCCACGGGGGTGTTAGAGAAGGAGAAGCTCCGAGTTACGTGTGTTATCCGGGCGATGCTGCCCTCGCAGTGACTTATATATATAGAAGGTAACGCGAAGGCGATCCTTGCAAGACACCCGAAGAAAAAAATAATATATATATGTATATAAATGTCTGGTCCTGAGGCAGAGGCTCCGCGGTGCGGGCGCGCTGTGGAGCAGAGGGGAGCGGAGGGCAGTGAGCGGCGTGAACCCGAATTTGATCACATCTCTGCAGGAGCGGGTTAACTTTATAAAAGCGAGAAGTGGCTTTAAACGTGTACCTGAGAGACGGTGGAAGGAAGGGGTTTTAAAGAAAATAGAAAGGTTTAAAATATACATACATACATATATATATATATATATATGTAAGAGACGGAGAAAAAGCCCAAAGCAAGGGTTTCCACACACACAAAAAGGAGGGAGAAATGTTTGTCACTACGTGCCCACCAACGCATGAAGCCGTATCCATCGCTCGGAGCCTGCTCCATCCGTGCGAGTCGTGAGATATTTTGAATTTTGATTCCAGCGTGTTTTCTTTGAACTGGGCCTTTCGGTTTATTAAGGCAGGAAGAGGAACTCAGCAATCCTCTTTGAAACACGCTTGGTTTAACTATTTTACACAAGTTTGCCCAGGTCCCTGGAGATTCTCCAGTTGAAGAAGATTGAAATTAGAGTTAAAAGCTGGCGGGGGGGCTGTGGGGGGTCTAAGAGGGGTAAGGGGGTGGAGGGCGAGTGTGGAAGAGGGTGATGCATCTATTGTAAATGCTCTCCTGTATTCCTGCGTGTTGGGGAATGGAACAGAAATCTGCGTCGCCTTGTTTGATCCATACGCGCTCATCTGCGTGTGCGAGTGCATGGCTCATGATCTACATGTAGACATGCACACACATCTATGGGCCACGATTAATATTCCCAGAAATGCAGGAGAAAAAAAGATGATTTTTAGCGGCCATACGGAGAGGCGCACGCCGCCTGGTTCCCAGCAGCTTCACTCCCAAACTTTGCCTTTTCTTTTGTTTTCTTTTCTTTATTCTTTTTTCCCCCTCCTTCTTGTAAATTGCTGTTAACGTGTGTCTTTATGTTCTGTCTATAACTAGGATGTAATCAGGCGCCCCATGTCTCTCTCTGAAAGCATTTAATAAATGTCTATTAAAGCGCTACAAATGTAAGATAAATTTAGTGGCGCTGCTGTCTCCCTGTATCCAAACGGTAATGATGGATTTATCAACAGGGATTCGCCTTCAGCGCGGTGAGAGAGATTTACTCAACAAATAAGTCGGAAAAGCACCCACCCAAATACAATCATTTATACGGAAACTGATTTCTTTACAGCACCACAGATTCGAGGGAACATACAGCTTATTGCCTCTTTTTTCCTTCGCTTTTTCTTTTTCTTTTTTTTTTTCACCCGTCCTTCTTTTATTTCCCTCCTTTTTAACATAATCAGTGGAGCTGGGAGTGTGTGTCTGTCTCTGTTTTGGGAGTGTTTGCCTGCTTATTGCTAGTGGAAGCTCCCAGACTCGCTCAAACCCGGATCAATGCCCAATTTCTCGGCATCACCTTCTCCCTTCGGCCCCCTACTTTCACGTATTTTTTTTCCTTCAGCCCCAAAATATCGACGATATGTGTATTGGGTGTCAAAACCCGTCGAGTTTCGAAGTCCAAGATGAATAATAAAAGGGGGGGAAATTGTCCCTGAATTATCTGCGTGTCGCTTCTTAAATGCTTGCGAGCGGCTCTTAGGAGCCACACCACCTCGCAGAGATGCTGCCTACCTCTGCTGAAATTTCTCTCTCCTTTTTCTTAGCCTTTGCTTTGAACCCTCCCCAATAGCCTGTACGCGAATAAAAGGAATGAACTCAGAAAGAAGCACCATTCATTGTTGGATTCAAGCACTGTCAAAAAAAAAAAAAAAAAAAATTACTGAAATGCAGCCACATAGCGCCCGTAAGATTATTTCCCTTTCCTAGAAAGTACCTCCTAACCTCAGATTTCTTCCCCCCTCCCCCTTCTTCCCTGGTTTTATTCCCCCCCGCCCCCCCACACGCACACACACCCTTGACCACATCTTTCTCCGATTCGCCTTGGAAAAAAAAAAATTGCATGTGCTGATGTGATGGAGCCCTTTAAACAACGGGCATGCGAGAGCTGTATTCACTCTGCAACATTAACCCTATTTTCTGAATTTTCTTCCTTTCAAATAGCTGCTCGTATCTTACTATCCTGGATCCCTGGTTTAAACATCCTCCGTTCTAGGAGCTTGTTAGATACATCTATATTTTAATTTAATTTAATTTCGGTATTGTACTTAAAACAACAATAAATAAACCCGAGAACTTGTGTTTTCCTTTGCAGAGAGTTTTTTATTCTCCTCTAGAAATTTCATTGAGATGTCTCTGTACTTTGTTTGTCAGTTATCTTTGTTCCTTTTAAATAAAGGGCTTTTAAATGGACTTATTGCTCCCAGCGTGGGTTCTTCTCTCTAAATGTTAGAAAATTGTGCCATCTACCCGCTATTCTAAGTACTGTCACACTCGGAGACCTCCAAGGACCTTCCAGCCCCAACTTCAATACAACTGTGTCAAAGGGTGCCTAGTAGCGAGAGGAGAAAGGTTTGCGTGGATTTTACAGATTTCCAGGCTGAATCGCTCTCTGAAGCGCCAAAATGATCTGCAAAGATGCAGTTGGCTTCCTTTGATGGCTGGCGCTCCGGCCCCAGCTCCAACCCAAGCCTTTGCAGGAACTAATGAAGCCTCCCTGCCTTTAGCTACATCGCACTTTCTCTCCAGTGCATAGTTTTCCTGCTAATTTTAGACACGAAAAGTGTGGGTGTGCAGGGAAAGGGGGGAGGGGGCAGTCAGTCTTCTGTCGTATTTTTTTTTTTTTAAGAGAAATAGTCAGATATTTATAGCCATGGCCTCTAATGCTGAAAATATAGTGTTGTTAATTGAAAAAAAAGTTCGCTTGCTGAGGTTGGTTCTGGCTGATTAGCTGGCGATGCTGCTGGCTGTGTTTCCAAGGGCGGGATGAGCAAAACAGAAATGTATATAAACTTTACAGGCCTTTTTATCTCCACCCTAATACTTTGCACAGTAACCCAGTTCTACCTCATTAGCCCAACTGGAACATTAGTGCTCAGGTTTAAAATTGGATTTGAAAACCTTTCTTGCTCGTGGGTAAGTAGAAATAGTTGGGAAGGTGTCTTAATTTTATTTTTTTTTCTTTTCCCACTAAAACTGAAAATCAGAAGTGCCTTCTAAATCAGTTAAAATGGATTACCAATTTCCAAGCTTATGTAATGGTGTAGTTACACGTCTTCGAAATTATTTTTGCACCTCTTAGGAGTATCAGGAGAGAATTGAGGGTGTTGGACGAGTATTTATGTGCGGGGGAAAAAACAGTGCTACGCTTTATGACTTTTATGACTTGTTTCACACTGTTCGAGAAATGGAGTTTCAAGCAATGTACAATTAAAACTATATTGCTCTTTGGACAAATTCCAAGAAACTTCAGAATCAATTAGTTTAGATCCTTGAATACTTGTTGCTAATATAGATAAATATATACATAGATATATATGATATCAAAGTGCAAGAACGACTTGCCAAGGACAGCTCTGCTCCAGATGTATTTTTCAAGTCCCTGCTATATAGACCAGAGAAGCTGCACAGACTCGCTTCTCCGATTTATCATTTTTCATTTATTCCTGTCGAAATATCCAGGCATCACAGATTTATCATTTTTCTCTCCCTTCCCCCTCTCCCCCCCANNCCCTTTCGTGCCCTTTCAAGCTTTCCGGGCAGTTTCGCAATTTGGTTTTGTTTGTTTGTTTGTTTGTTTGTTTTTCCGTTTGCTACTTCCCAGTGTCGTTTTAACCATTCCCGTGATTATTTCTATTTGTCAGGTACTAGGGTTAAAACTTTATCCTTCGCTACCCACAACCTACCGCCCCGCAGGCGAAGCCACATTCAGCCACTCTTAATTCCCAGGTTTAAAGATAATCCTAATTTTGAAAGCGGCTTCACCAGCCGCTCTCTTCCCTTGATCACAAACTGTTTAGTCATCTTAAGTGCGATTTTCCATCCTTTTCCAATTTTTTTTTTCCCTTGCCCCAGAGCCTTTTCCAGACCACATTTCTCGTGGCTGAGGTTGGCGAGGGGAGCGGGGCTGCTCCCCATCCTCTGCAGGGCTCCGGCGTTGGGGCCGCAGCGGCTGGGGAGCAGCTCCGGGCATCCCAAACCATCCCAGCGCCTTCCGTTTCTTCCTCGGAGATCATTGTCTGTCCCTATTCTTTGCAACGTTTATTTTTCTGGACGAGAAAGTCGTCCCCCGCTGCAGATGTAATGGATTCCACTCGCAGGTTTTCCTTCCTGCAGAATCTAATCTCAGCCAACAAGTTTCTGCCTTAACTCCTGCGTCGTTATTAGTGAACGACCCCTGGAAATTAACTGTACGATGACCTCAAATTTCATCCTTTCGGCAGACAGTTTTATTTAGCCTTAAAAGAAGCTAAAAAAATGTTTAAGCTTACTAAAGTAAATAATAATAATAATATTAATAATAATAAACGCTGACAGAAGCATATGCAAAATATCTTGAGGATAAAGCCTTAAATGAGACATTTGACATCCAGACTAGTTTTTGCATAGACACTGCATGAGGCTCAGAGGAGGACTGAGAGGAAGGGCTGCCACCCAGCAAAGTTTGCTGGACTTTATTCAGATAAAACTCGATCTTTCCCTCGCTGAAGCCAATGGCGAACTTGTACAATAGGAGGCAGGTCAGAGCACATCACACTGCCCATATTGTCTTCTGAAACATGGGAAGAACCCTGCCACCTTCCTCAGCTGCCTTTAAAAAAAATATTTTTATTATGTTCCACGCCTGATAGACACCCCCTCCCCTCTCGTGTTTTGTATTTCCTAGTCCCTTTATAGGAGGATGATTCATTTCGCACTGTCACTATTTTCAATTTTGTGGGTTTACTGATGTCTTACTCAAAAAAAAAAAAAAGAGTACACTTTTCCTACCCCAAAGGTCTCATTAGCCTCCGCTGGCTGCTTTTTAGACAGCAGCTCAGTCTCTCTCCTCCAGCTGAATTTGTCCAACCCCTTCATCTTCTCATGTTTTATTTCGAGGTCTCACTGAAAAAAAAAAAAACATTAAATCCCCAAAAGGTCAGCCTCTTCCAGCTCTAATATCCCCGCAAGTCTCCCGCAGCCCCGAGGTTCGGTCCCTGCTCCCGTTGCGGGGACGTGGCAGCCCCGGGAGCGGCGGGGCCGGGGCGCCGGGCGGCTCGGGCTGCGGGGTCCGCAGCCTCCCCCGGGACAGCCCCGGCCGCAGCCCCAGCACCGCCAGCGCTGCTCTGAGCACCTTCCGCTCTCTACCTCCTCGCACGCTCTGGCGAGACCTTAATGTTGTTGATATTATTATTATTATCATTATTGTTGTTGTTGTTGTTTATTATTATTATTATTATTGATATTCAAAGGGGTGCCTGCGTGTCCCCGCCAGCAGCGTGTTTCAGAGCGATTATCTCATATCTTTGCTGCAGCAGTAAGCTATCCCTCAGCCCCGGGTCAGGCATTGATCTCTCTGCAATGTAACAAACGGCCGGGTTAATTTTCCCTCATTACCATTTCCATGGCTCAGGCTCCACACGCAGGACGGAGCCCTCCAGCCGCAGCCGCTGTGTGCGGCTCAGGGCGCGCAGCCGGACACGGGGACACGGGGCCGTGTGCCGAGACAGCGCCCCAAACCCTCCCTGCCCGCTCCGAGCACCCCCGGCAGCGCGGGGCGCGCTCGCTGCCTTTCCCTCCCGTGTCACCTTGCCTGACCCCCCCTCTTTGTACGGATTTGGGGTTTTCTTTGGGGTTGCATTATTTTTTAAACGTTGTTCTGCTCGCTATAAATTAGAGGGATTTTTTTTTTCTTTTGCTCACCCCGTTTACTTCTTAATCTTTTTTTTTTTTTTCCTCGAGTCTTTTCATTCACTGGTTGCAAAAGAAAAGGGGGTTGGTCAACACCAAAATGGCAAAGTTCAGCTTGGAGAAAAAAAAAAAAAAAAACCTCCAGCTACCTACAAAGGGGCTCAGGGCTTTGTAATGGCAGAAAGAAACAAAAATGAAAAGAAAATTGCAGTTGAGGCTAAAGTGTGAGAGTGTGTTTGTGTGTATGTATATCTGTGTGTATTTTTAAAGGTTTCTTTGAACTGCCTTTGTGCTGACTAGGCAAAGCTCCTTGCCAATGCTAGTCACGGTTTAAGGAACTTTGAGTTAACCTCTTATATCGAATGAATCTTTTCATTTGGAAACCAATAAATCTCAATCTCTAGCCACCTTTTGTAGAACAGGCTGGGGCTTACCAAGGCGAGGCTGAAGCTTATAATAAAGAAGAGATAAAGTTTGCCAAAGTTTGGGTTGCTTTTTTTTTTTTTTTTCATCCTTCCCTTCCTTCTTCTTCCTCTTCTTCTCTTGTAAATAAAAGTTTTGGAGATGGCAGCATTTGGAAGCAATCCGGAGAAGGACTTGGATCTATGCATTGTTTCACAGTAAGCCTATTTACTTAAATAGAGTCTTCAGGGATTGAAACACGAAAATGATTTATAGTTTTCCAACAAGTCATTATTTTGGTCAGTTGTTGAGGGTGGGGTTGTGGAAAAGGAGGGGGGTCCATACAGTCTAATAATCAATGTGTGTCTATGGAAAGTGAAAAGGGAGGGGTGGGGAGGGGAGGGTTCTGTAGATAAGTAGGGTTAACACTATAAACATTGCAGACAATTGAGTTTTCCCATCTGAGCGGGAGTTGGGGAGAAAAGGGGTCTTCACATTTATCAGGCATTGAAGAGAGGGAGTGTGGGTGAACGAGAGAGAGGGGGAAAAATACATTTCCGAAATCACTCTGGACTCACTCCTTTGGTTTCGGACTTGCACTTTTTGCATTTTGGGGATCATTTCTTTGAAGTACTTTGAAACCCAGCGTTTCGTCTAATCTTTGGGTGGGAGACGTGACCACAAGAATCAATGTTTTGATTTATTTTTTCAGTATTTATCTCCTGTCCAGTCTCCGTCGCTCGCTCGCATGATTATGCCATATTTATACTGGTGTATACATTATATACATATTATATCTATAATGCCCCTGTGGACATCTTTTTAAAAACCATTTGCAATTTCTCTTGCACGGAGGCGCAGTTCACTTCTCAACCCCTCTCTTTATCCTGTTTTATTTCAAGACGCTGTCTTCTTGCCGTCTCCAAATTGTTCCCATCCAGGAGTTATTAATTACTCTTACAAGGCGGGAGATTCTTAACTAATAACAAAGTTGTAAATTACCACCTTCCCTCAAATATTTCTCATTTGTCAACCCTGATTGATTTGATTAATATTCCACCGGCTGAGATCATTTCAAGTTGCAGTATATAATCAGCAGCACCAGGCTGCTCAGCAGAGCTTCTGCTTGCGGAGAAGGTTTTTCTCCAGCCCTTGAGCTGAAGTGTATTTTGCATTTGCTCCAGAGGAGGTAGAAACGTGGACCTATCGCTCAAATGACTTTAAGGTGCAGAGGCTGAATACAGTGCCGGGAAATAAAATGAACAAAGCGTATCTGTTTGGTTTTACAAAAAAATTTAAAAAAAAAAAAAAAAGAAAAGAGGAGAGGAAGAAAAAAAAAAAAAAAAAAGAAAGGGGGGGGGGGAAGGAAAAGAAAAAAAAAAAAAAAAGAGGAAAAAAACAGTAAAGAAAAAGAAATGAATGATAAACTCTCACGTAAGCCTGGAAGAAAAAGAAGACACGGGTTTCAGCCCTGCTTGCAGGGCTGGTTCAGCCCTCGCCTGAACTCTCCCACACTCCCTCCTTGCCTTGCATCCAGACTGTCACATCGCCTGGAATAAACACCCAGCACCTCTGTTTATGCTTTGCTTGCGGCCTCAGACGCAGAGAAATAATACTACTAGCGCTTAAATTAACCCCCCCATCCCCTGAAGTGATAGACAATAAACTTGGCTTCAGCCCCTCTCGCTCCACCGCGAGTGGGACTGGGATTCTGGTTCGAAACCATCATATTGACTTAATTACGTGGCTGTAAATAACGGCGCGGAGATCATCTTTCTCTGCTTTTAAGGAGGAAAAAAGGAAAAAGGTCATGTGGGTGAGCTTTCTGCCCAGTGCCAGAGCGGAACCTACTCGCACCGCAGCGCATATGCGCAGCCCGCACCTAAAGACCAGGATATAGGAAATAAGGTGGAAATCACTAAATAGAAGTGACCCCTGCGTGCCTGAGCCAGGGCAGCAGATCCCGCTGCTGTCCTTGCGACCCGGCGACACCCGCTCCCTTCGCCAGCACTTCAGTTTTAATCTTAATTATATTAAGTGAAGTAGCGGGCTGGAGGGGTTGAACATGATGCGTGACGGCTGCCTGGTAAACCATCGATCGTGACTATCGCCTTTCTATCGCTGTTCACAATACACCTTATCTGCGGCCGGGGAGGTGGCGCTGGGTGGTGGGCTTTTTGCTTTTTGCTTTTTTTTTTTTCCTTCCCCTTTTTGTTGTTGTTGTTGTTGTTGCTGTTGCTGTTTTCGTGCGAGTGTAAATGTAAAAATGAGAGACACGAGTGAAATAACATTCCGCCCAGTCACCTGCAATTCAATACGCACACAAGAGACGCCGATGTATATGAGACGATTTTAATTATGATTAGAAGACACACTCTGAGCAAGAAAATAGATTTGGAGGGAGGGGAGGGGGGGGAAAGGGAGAGCTGGAGGAGCATTAATGAAATCTTTCCCCGCGATACTAAAAGAAACAAGTGGTTGATACAACGGAGGTGATTTGTCACCCAACCGCAAAGGGGGGTGGGCGATGGGATCTGAGCATCATTCCTTTCCTCCCCCCCCC
>VWPU01010626.1:0-118040 GCA_013398955.1 Callaeas wilsoni
CCGCCGCCGCCGCCGCCGGGAGACCGCGCCCGCCCCGGCTCCAAGATGCTCCGCCAAGGTGAGCGCCGCACCGGGAGGGCACCGGGTGCCGCGGGCACCGGGAGCAGCGGGGCCGGCCCCGAAGTTTGTCTCCCCGCCGAAGTTGGGGCCGCGCCGCCGGGCGCCCCCCGCCGCCACCGCGTTACCGGAGCCGCCACCGAGGCTCGGGCACCCCCCGGGGAGCGGCACCGGCGGGAGCGCAGCGCGGCGGGGAGGCGGGAGACCGGGAGGAGCGAAGGGAGGCAGGGCAGGCGCCGGGTCCCGCAGGACCGGGGACGCGGCGGGTCCCGCGGGCACCGGGGCACGGCGGGTCCCGGAGGCAGCGGGACTGCGGCGGGCGCGGGGGGGTCGGTGCTCGTCCCTCAGGGCGAGGGAACGGGAAACGAGGCATACCGGGGAGCGCGGGGGGTTCGGCGGAGAAGTTGGGGCGAGCCGTCCCGTTCGGCCCCCCCCGAGGAGAATCGCTCCGCTGTGACATCACGCGATTTCCATGGCAACCGCCTGGGACATCATCGGGCAGCTTTGTGACATCACAGCGAGGGGAGCAGCCGGCCCTCCCGGGGGGTCCGGGACGGTGGGGGGGGCAGGACCCCCGGCCCCGCTGCACCCAGGGCCGGTCCCGGGGAGATGCTGGGGACAGCAGTGCCATGCGGGGGGACCCCGGCTGGACCCCCCACCGTCCCATGCCCCGCGGAGGGGGCGGCCGCACAGCCCCAGGCCCAGCCCTCGCCACCAGCAGCACATGCCCCTCTCCGACGAGGCTCGGGCAGTGGGAGAAGGTGCCAACGCTGTGCTCGCAGCCCCTGGCACTGAGGTGCGGACCCCCAGGCAGGGCAGAGCCCCCACTGCCACCCCAGGGATGCTTTTTCCCACTGGGAGAAATGTCACCTTGCGGCTGTGGGGCCTCACACTCGGATGCTCCTTTCTCTGGCTCTTGCCTCAGCTTTGTTTGGTGTATTAACCCAACTGGGCTGGATGACTTGAGAATAAACCCCAAGCTTTCGGAGCAGTCCCGGTTTTCAGCTCGATTCCCAGCCCCGGTGCTGCCAGCTGGAGGAAAAGCATCATCCAGGCTGGGAAACTGGGAGCCTGAGGTGGAGGCAGGCAGCGAGGCTGCCGACAGGGTTGGATCCCACCAGGGGTAGCCTGTTAAGGTCAAGATCTACGGCTTTCATTTGTGGAGCTAGAAAAACAAAATGCAAATTGAAGAGCCTGTGGGCTAAAGCAAAACCTATTCTTAAAGTTTTTGTCTTGTTAAGCAAGGAAATAGAGTGCCAAATAGGCTTTGTTAAGTGGCAGTCTAATTAATAATTTAAAATCTTGTAGCTGTCTTTCATTAGAATTTATCTGTACATCAACCACAAAATCAGTCAAACACACTCATTTATAAGTTAATACCGTTCCTGAATAATTCAACAGGCAGTTAGAGGAGGCCTCCATCCCGCCGACAGGTTCACCCCTCCCTGCCTCACCGTGGCCAGGTGTCCCTGGGCAGGGGGTCCCCGTCCCCAGCATTTGCCCCAAGCGGGGTGCGGAGGGGGCACCCCACATGTGAGGCAAGGGGCAAGGGGATAACTGCTAGGCTGGGGCCAAACCCCTCTGCGGGGCCCAGGGGCGGCTGGTTTTGTCAAGGATGGTGGCAACGCAAGGCTGTGCTGGCGGGTGGCAGCGCGGGCTGATGGTGGCACTGCCACCGCCTTCCACGTCCCACTGCCGGGGACCAGGCTTGAGGCTGGGGCCATGGCAGGGCTTGAGGCAGAAGGAGCTGTGTGTGGCTGACACCTCCAAGGGAGGCAGCTCAGAGGGGACGGCTTCACCCGCGGTGCTGCCCGGGCAAAGTCGTTTGCAGCAGGATGGCGGCAGCGCAGCCGGGGAAGCGCTGCGATTCCTGGGGGCATTTTGGGCCTCCTGCGCCCCGTGAGCTTCATCCATGGAGTCACTTGTGGGATTCAGGGTGGGTTTTGTGCAGTGGGATGTCATTGGTGGCGTGGCGGTGGGTGACAGCTGTGACACTGTCCCAGGTGAGGGTGTCACAGCTTGCCAGAGGTGGCCGCAGGCAGCTGCAGGCAGGAGTGCAATACTGGCGATGCAGGAGAAGGAGATTTCCAGGTCAAGGATGACACCAAGGTCATGGGCAGCCACATCCCTGTCCCTTCCATCGCTCATCCCATCGATGGGGCGTCCAGCCTCCATCCCTCCCTGCCAGGGCAGCAGTCAGTGGGCAGGGTGCAGGCGCAGGCTGGACTGCGGTTCTTGCGCCGGGGAGCCAAGAGCCCAGAAACCTTTCTGCTTATAAAAGTTTAATTTCCTAAAGAGCTGATAGGAAGCCACAAGCTCTCTGCGCCCGGTGAAGCAAGGGGAGGGTCAGGATGCGGCCCAGGCTGTCCCTGCGGTGGTGCTGGGGGGAGCGAGGAGGGCTCAGCAGCCGAGACCTGCCGAGACCTGGAGTCGGAGCCGGGATGTGAAGGAGCCGTCGCCGCTCAGTGACCTGCACTGATGGAGCCCGGCAGGGTCAGAGCCGTGGCTACGCTTGGCTGGATGTTATTCCCACCTTTTGCCTAAAATTCTGCACCCGGTGCCCCGCAGTCCCATCTAGGAGCCGGAGGCTGTGGGTGACACTCCAGGTGGCCTCGAAGCACTGCCCTAAAACCATCAGTGAACCTGCCGGGGAGACGTAAAAATAGGCATTTTCCAGTGTGATTTCACACCCATCTTTCCCTGAAGCACCTGGTGGTGCTGGAGCCGGCGGCACGTGCCAGCAGCACAGGCAGTGGGGCTCCGTGGTTTGCAGGATGAGGCCACGAGTGGAATGTCATTGCCTTGGGGCCGGGCAGGAACTTGGGCTGCTGGAAACTGCTGGAGCGCTGATGGGTTTTGACAGCAAGAGCTAAAGTCTTGTTTGAAGGCAAAAGCCAGACAGGGAAGTGTGGGAGCCTGGAGGGACATGGTGGTGGCCAGGTGTGACCAAGGCTGTCTACCATTGGGGTGTCCCCTGCTCCTGGCGGTGCCCCTGTGGGAGTGTAGAGGCAAAGCCTCCCTTGCAGAGGAGTGACCCAGGACACGGCCACTTCAGCCCCACACCACTGGGGCAGCCACCTGTCCCGTTCTTCCCCACATTGGGGCACCCCTGGGTGACATTGCTACACATCCCCACCCCAGGGAGCTGCTCCAGTCTCCCCCAAACAGCCAAAAACTTGGGCTTTGTTTGCAAAGTGCAGTTCCAGGGTTTAGCCACGATCAGTAGAGACTCAGGTTATTAAGAGCAGATTATGTTTGCAGAGCGCTTTGGTGGAGCAGCAGCACAGGCACCCACACCCCAGCAGTGGTGGCTGTTGTTTGGGTTCCCAGCAGGTTGGGATGGGCGAGGTGTTGCCCTCGTTCAGAACCTGCTGAAGAAGGCTGGAGTCTGATTTAAGAGCAGAGGCAACAAGTGGGAGGCTGCAGGGAGAGCCATAAGGCTGGGAGCAAGTGGGATCCTGGTGGGATTCAGTGAGGAGGAGCCAGGGGTGCATGTGCTGGCACGGGCAGGGGTGCAGGGCATGGCCTCAGGAGCACCACTGGGATGCAGGAGCATCCGTGTCCTCTCCACCAAGGGTGCTCTTTCCCTGCTATTTTGGGTGATGCCGCTCAAGCCCAAGGTGGAAAGAGCTGGCTCAGCCTCAGGATCCTCTGCCAGCAGCAGGGCTGGTGCTGTCCTCGCTCCGGATGTCAACACCACGTCCCATCTCCCAAATCGAGGAAGCACCAATCCCACCGATCCCCCTGTACCATCCCTGCGGAACAGCATCACCATGGAAACCCACAGCCCTGCGCCTGCCGCCCGGCAATCAGAGGGGGACACTTTTAGGAATATTATTTTTACTGATGACAAATGGTGGAGGCTCAGTGCTGACAAAGGAGATGAGCCCAGTGCTGAGCATCGCCTGTTTTCCCAGTGGCCGGTCTTTTTCCTGCTTTTCCTGCCGAGGGCACGTGCTGATGGGGCAGCCGTGGCTCTGCCTGGGTGTTTAGTGCGGGCAGGGCGAGCAGCAGATGCAGGACGGGGAGATGCGGGGGGCAATCTTCTTTGCGCAGATTAGGATTGGGGGTTATTAAGCGGAAAATGCTCCATTTGGTGCAGAAAGCTCCTTTTCCTTTTTAACAGCATATGTGCCCGCTGGCTGCTTGCTTCCCGGTGGCGTTGGCACAGCGGCTCGGAGCCGGCACGGCAGCTTGGAGCTGGCCCAGCTTTGGTGAGCAGCTTTTAGCGATGCTCCTGCCTGGGCTGGGAGAGCCGTGACTGCTCTGGTGGCTCACGGTGCCAAAAGCTGGTTCCGCTCAGGGCTGAGTCTCTCATGGCCAGCGGGATGGGGCGGCGGCGGGATTTGGCCCTGGAGCGGTGATGGCACAGCAGGCTGTGGGTCCGTGGTGGTCCAGCGCGTCCAAACAGATCCCGTCCGTGGGGAGAGCGCGGTGCTGGAGCCGGAGGGTGTCAGAGGTGCTCCACGTGCTCCCCAAGTCCCGGCATCACCATCACACGGGGAGGATGCAGCCGCTGTTTACTGGGGAGCAGCGGCGGGAGGGAATTTGGCTGCTGCTGCTCTGGCAGGGCTCCTTACGGAGCAGCCCTGCAAGCGGAGGGGAGGTGCCAGCGGCTCCGCCAGCCCCGTGTGCCGCACTTGGGAACCGCTTTCTATTTTTTTCCAGCTGCATTTGCACCAGCGTTTGCATTGGTTTGCTTGGGGAAACCCCATCCCCGTGAGCACGGGACCCCCACGGTGCCACCCGAGGGGTATAAAGCCCATCCTCGGGCACGGAGAATGTCATAGGGCTTTTTGGCCCGAGGTGAACTGGGTGAGATCTTGTCCACGAGACCTTCACCCAGCTGGGTATCCATGTGCATTTGGGACGTGCTTGCGCCAGGCAGAGCCTTTCTGATCCCTCCGGGGTGAAGGCAGAGGGGGATAAAGGCTGCCGGCTGCTTCTGCTGCCAGCTCCTGCCTCCCTGAGCCTCCCTCCCTTCCTCCCCGCTGCCTGCAAATTCGGCATCCCATCGGGTGCTGGATACAGCCACCCTGCGGGAAGCACACCAGAGCCAGCAGAGGGGTTGGGATGATCCCCCTTCGGCAGGGATATGCCGGGGTGTTTGTGCTAACAAGCCCAGCGTATTATAATTTCAATGGAATTTAAAAAACAAAATAGTCCTCAGACAAACGACTCTGCAGTGCCTCTGCCAGGGCCTAAGATCTGCTGCTATCTATTTTTTAATAATTGAGGGTAATAAATATGTATTTCTTTCTCCTTTCTCTCCGTACGCTGCAGCTTGTCAGCTCCCTGCGTCTCTCCTCTGATCAGACCCCATCTTTGCCGCGCGGAAAGGAAAAGAAAGGGGAAAAAAGAAAGAGAGGGGAGAGAAAAAAAAAAAGATTCTTTAAGCAAAAAGGATTAAAGCCTTGAAAGTAGGTCTGCCCGAGCCACTCGGCTCTTCCTGCTCCCTGCCAGCCGCAGACAGGGCCAGGGACAAGAGGAGCATCCCCACGTGGTGGAATGCGTCCCCACGGGGTGTTTTTGGGTGCAGAGCCCGGCTGGGCAGCAGCAAATACCCCGGGGAACGAGGCTGTGGCTGGGCAGAGCCACCGACTAACTTGGCAAACCGCTGCTCAGAGCCAGTTCTGCTTCGGCGGCAGATATTCCCCGGCTTATTATTCCCTCTGGTTTTCAGATGGAGATGTTGGCTCGAAGACGTGGAGGGGCTTTGGCGGTGGGGCCGAGCCCGGGCCGTGCTGCGGGACCCCCCCGGCCACGGGATGCTGGGGCGGAGGAGGCGCTGGTGTGAAGGAGGCAGCTATTTATAGCTTCCCTCGGCTTTTGTTCCTTTTCCAGTAGAGCTCCTCTCGAAATAGAAACAGTGCCGACTGCGCGGCCGCTCCCGGGGCCCAGCCTGGGTGCAGGGGGCGCCTCCCGGCCCGGGGCGGGGGGATACCCCAAGCTATGAGGTGCCTTCGCGTTGGGCATCCCCCCGTCCTGCATCCCTTGAGACGGGGCTGGTGTGGGATGGGGAGGGGGAGCCGCCCCACTGCACCCCCCCATGTGCTGGTGATGCCCGTCCCGACCCTGAGGGGATGAATGGCTCTGAGGGGAGCATCTCTGTAGGATGACAGCACTGGGTGTCCCTGCGGAGAGCAAGTGAATCCCTCGGGAACGCCCTGACAGGGTCTGTCCCCGTCTCCCAGCTCAGCTGTTACCTCTGCTTTTCCCTCCCAGCATCCAACAGCACCCCCTTGCTCCCTCCCCCCTACTCCATCTCTGATCAATATAGCTGGGAAAAAACAAAACAAAACAAAGTAAATATTTAATACGATCCAGGGAGCCACAGCGAGCGCTCCCCCCGTCTGTCTCCTCCAGCAGCCGCTCGCAGCAGCTCCCCGGCCCTAATGAGCCTGAGTGCAACAGGGATCGATGGCAAAGGCAACCTCTGCAGAGGGGTCAGGTCTGCTACATCCCCTGTGCTGCACCAGAGCTCAGGCTTGGCCCCCCACACCTCCCAGGGCTACCTGCCCTCCTCATCTTCTTCCTCTTGCCCCGTTTTTTCCTCTCCTGTGTCCCTTTTGTCATTTCCAGTTCCAGGGAGGGGTGAAGGTTCTGCCGTTCCATCACAGCCACACGGGATGTGAGCTGTGTCAGGCATCAGCTCCAGGCTGGGGGCTTCCTCGGAGGTTTGGGATGGGGTGTGTGGAGGGCTGGATCCGACAGGGGCAGCTGGTGTCTGTCTCCACACTCCTGGAGCAGATCCCTTATATGGATGGAGGTGGGAGCCTTTGGGGGACCCCAAATACCTTTGGAGCTGGCCCTGGCTTTTTAACCAGAGCCAAGACAGTGTCCATGTTTGTGGTGTGACAAAGTGTGCCTCCTCCTCCTCCTCAGCCTCTCACCCCCTCACCTGCATGCCCTGGTGTCCTCCAGAGAGAGACCCCAGGTGCTGACGGAGTTTGGGAAGTGCCAGTGCCAGGTAACTGGCAGGCTGGTCCTGGCAATGCCAGCGCAAGCCCTGCCTCATTGCACTCTTCCTCCACATGTTTTCCGAGTTTGGATGGTCCCTGTCACTCCTCCAGCACCAATGGAGCTGCCAGATTTCCTGTCACCCTGACCCAGCTGCCCTGTGCTGGATGGTCCCCATTGTGCCCCCCAAACTGTGCCATAGGTGTAGGAGAGGGACCAAGCCCTGTTCCTAGCTTGGCATTCCATCAGCTGGACCTGTGCATCCCCATGCAGCCTCATCCTGCCCTGGCGTCCCAGCAGGATGCAGGAGTGGCACACAGGAGGCAGAACCCGGGAGGAGCACCAGGCTGTGCTCCTCTGCCACCGCAGCGCTTTGCAAATTGTTTTTCCATGGAAAAGTCAATCGTCCTTGGTGCCTGGGATGAACCCACGGCCGAATTCCATCCCTGGGATGTGATAAGAGGGTTGCCCACCCTGCCTGATGCCCCTCGCCCAGCGCTGCCAGACCTCCAGCACCGCAAAGCCTCAGCCAGGCTGTGCCTGGGGATGGGAGCTGCATTTACAGCTGGAAAACAACCTGGTGAGCCCGGAGCACGGGGCAGGGAATGTGCATCTCATGCCTCCCAGGTGATGCCGCCGAGCATCTTCCTGCAGCTCAGGGTCTCCCAGCAGGCAGAGGGCTGCAGAGGTGCCAGGGCAGGCCTCCCCCTGGGAAGTGCAGCAGTGGGAGCACGAGCTGGGACAGCGGCGCAGGTCCTGCGTCACAGATGCAGCTTGTGGCAAGGTGCCGAGGAAGTTTTGCAGCAGCATTAGAAAATGTTGACATGTTTTTTGAAACAATTTCAGATCTGATATCTGCGCCAGATTGAGTTTGTAACCAGCTTTATTGTTTAAGCCTGCTGGGATTTCATCAAAGGCGTCTGCTGTTTACCCAGAACCATTTCATTGGAGAAAACAGCAAACAGACCTGCATTTCTATCTGATTTCACTTTTTCCTTTTCCTCCTGAATTTAAGTGCTTGTGAAAAGCATGGCTGATAAGGCAGAGCGGTGTGGATAAATCCCGAGGACTGGCGCGGTGGATGCTCTACCAGCTGCTCCAGCTTTATTAATAGACCGAAGGCAGTTGCTGGACCAGCTGCTGGGTGCCAGCCTGGAGCGAGGCACCCGCCTCGGGGGCAGCTGGATGTCCCCAGATGGTTTTGGGATCTCCATCCTGGCAGGCTGAGCCGAGTCATGACTCCTCATGATGCCGAAGGCTGGGAAGAGGATCCACGCAGAGCTTTTTTAGTGCTTTCAGTGTGAATTCAGTTTAAAACTCTGAGGAAGCCAATGCCTGTCCCCCCCCAGGGAGTGGCCCCAGCAGGCAATGTGCTCTGTCATTCCATGTCGAGCCGGGCCAAGGCAATGCAGCCACGGGAAGCAGAGAAGAATGAAGGAGAAACCAAACTGGAAAGGGGCTTGGTGTAAACTGCATCAATCATTCTCTCACATCCCTAGGGAATCCAGTGGCTGCCAGCCTGGCCCTGTCTTGTGCCCGTTGCTGACCTTGGAAACACACTGGAGAGCAGGACTGGGGGCTTGAGACAGAGCCCAAGAGGGTTTTACAAAGAGCTGACCTGGAGGCTGCCACCCGCTCTACCGCTGACTGCTTTGCTCCAGGCATCTTCCCACAGTTCCATCCCGGGTGCTCCCCGTGGTCACCTATCACCAGCATTGTTTTCTCCAGGGTTTGGCATCATCCTCACTTGGGGATGGCCTTGGTGGCTGTTCCCACTTTTGCTGGCTTTTGGGACAGAGGCACGACAGGCTGGGCTTGGTGGAGTACATCCCGCTGCCTTTCCCGGAGTCCCTTCAGCATCTCCCAGCTGTCCCAGGTGCTGGCACGCCCTGGGCAGGTTGTGCCAGTGGCACCTCGCTGGATCTGAGGGCTTGTCTTGCCCATCGATCACACCTGCACGGTGACAATGTAATTTTTATCTCCAGTTGTTTATTTCTCAGACAGAACTACTTGTAAATTCCGAGAAGAATATATATCCGTGCGCGTGACAGATCCAGCACATGGCGATTAATCTGCCCTCTTAAGACCTGAATACAAAAGTGTCCCAATGTCACTCTTAGATGGGGTGTCAAGCCCTAGGGCAACACTTTGGGGATACGCAAGGACCTGGTGGCAGAACGTGCCCAGGTCCAGGTGATGCTTTGCAAATACTTATTGCACTTCTTCCCAGCTCCGATGGTCCCTGACTGATATTCCAGCTCTCCAGACTCAGGCTCCGGCTTCTCTTTTTCGGAGGTTTATGCAAATAGGGCTTTTTTTTTTTTTTTCCTTTTTTTTTTTTTTTTTTTTTTTAATTCCTCGCCGCTGCTGCTCTGCTGTGCCCCAGATAGCAGAAGTGCTGAGGACAGGTGTTTGCGTCAGGTCCTGCGGCACCCGCGTCCCGCCCGGCTGAGGGGAGGAGGGATGCACCGAGGGGATATCCCGCGGGGAAAGGGGCAGGAAGCGGCCAGCAGAGGCCAAGGATGCAGAGGGGAAGCCCCTTTAATGGCTGCACTGCGCTGGTGAGGATGGACATTGATGGCAGCACGGGTCTGTTCCAACCCCAAGCATGGCCCTGTTCCCAGCGAGGGGCAGGACAGGGATTGGGGTGCCAATTTGGGCTCTGCAGCATCCCGCAGCCCCATCGGCAACACCCTCTGTGCCATAAAGCTCTTATTTACAACCTCCTACTCGGGAGCATCTGGGAAGCGAAGCGCGTCATTTCCAGAGAGAGCAAAAATGCTGCATATTTCAGTGTCTTTTGAATTTTTTAGGTTTCCCTGAACTGTGCTAATGGGTTGGTGGTGGCGGGGGGGAGGTGAGGGCCCAGCCCAGCTCCCGGCCTGCCTTGCTGCTCCGCCGTGCGGCCATCACTGCATTGCTGCTCTTAAAATATTCAGTGCTGTTGGCCACAATTTCACAGCGGGTCAAAGCGCGCCGAGCCAGCAAGAAGGAGGGAAAGTGTGACAACGAGATTAACCCCGGCCCGGCAGGCCCTGGCCGTGCTCGGCAGGCTGAGCACGATGTGCTGCAGCCACCTCGTCCCAGGGGACCAGCAGCGAGTCCAGGAGGGCCACGACACCCAAAATCCCTCTGGTTGCCCAGTCTTGCTGAGTTGGTGGCATCACCTCCAAAGTGGTGAAGGGACAGTGAGAGCATCCAGAGTCCTGCTGAGAGGACTGAGCATCTCCTCCTTCTCCAAGCTGCTGCAAAGCTGGTGCCTGGTGGTGCAGTGGGATGAAGAGCTGAGGATTCCTCCAGTTCTTGGGGACATGGCCGAGAGCCCTCAGTGCTTTTCACCCCAAGAGTTTGTGGTTCCCAGGCCTTGCACAACCATCAGTTGGTGCTAACGTGGAGCAGCAGATTTACAATGCAAAGGAGCAGCTGCTTGAGCCCTGTTTGCTGACAGGGATTTAGTAATCCTGTCATCAGCCCTGAGTTTGCTCTCGGAGTCACTGGCTTTGGCTGCCAGGCTTTTCTAAGAAAACTTCTGAAGCTGGGGGGAAAAAAGTGAAGCAAAGCACATGGTCTGTGCCCAAAGTGCAAGGGCGGTGGTGGAGGTGTCTGTGTTCCTGTATGGAGCCCAGGGTGGATGGAGATGCTGCCGTGGGGAGGTGCACGCCAGGCTCGGTCCCAGGAGCCACGTGTTGTCCAGGAGCTGGAGACCCCCAGGAACCGCCTGCTGCATGGGCTGCACATCCTTGGCCTGGGATACACAACCTTGGCCAGGTTGGCTGAGGCTTGGTCTCGTGTCTCCTGCACTTCCCTTGGATTCTTGGTCTCGTGCCATGACTTCAGAGCTCGCGACCAGCAGCACGGGTGATTGCGCATGCAATGACACAGTGGTGTCATCTGCAGGAAGGGCTGCAGCTGATGGATGCTCTCCTGGGGTCTTAAGGGCACTGTGGCTGATTTATCAGGTGTCTCCAGGGCTCAGGGTCATGCCACTGGTCTCCATGGACAAGAGGAGGCTGCAGGGTTGGGAGTTCTGGCACGGAGCTGGCAGCACTGTGACCATCCCGCTGTCCCAGGCAGCCACCTCCAACCCAAAGGCAACCAACCCTGTGGTGACAGCTCTGTCACTGCCTCGTCCCCAGGCACACCCACTCATTCCCAAAATCACACTTTGGTGTCTCTGCCATGCCTAGGGCTGGACCAGCAGTGCCCTCCTGGAGCCGGCCCCGTGGTTGCCCTCCCGCACCCTGTGCTGGCGGCAAGCCAAGCTCTTCTCCCTAATTCTCCTTCATCCCTGTTAATGTACCACCAGATGTTCTCATTATCCATTTAAACATATAATCCTCCCCCGAATCCAGCTAAGCTCCTGGCCTCCCCGATACTTCATGGCAGTGCGTTCCACAGGTTAATTATGCATTTTTAATTAATCACCAAGCAGAGAATGACCCATGAATAAGGGATATGAAGATCCTTCAACTGGGAATAGTTGGCAAATTGTCCCCAGGCAGAGCCATGCTGGCGTCATGGTCTCCTTGAATAACAAAACTAGCTCTAAAAATTCCTGGTTTGTGGATCTGACATGACTGGAGGTTGTGACAGAGCTGTGCCCCTCCTGCACCTCATGTCCTCCTCCAAATGGGGAGGAACCACATCACCACCAGAGCTGTCTGCGTCCCACCTGGAAGTGATGGAGCAAGCACAGGGAGGAGGAGGAGTGAGGCAGAGAGGGGAAAAAAAAATAAAAATCACATGTTGTTTTAAAAAGGCATTTTTGAGTGAATGCTGAATAGAGTTTGGGAAAATTGCCTTAAAGGCCTGTTCTCTGCAGGGACGGAGCTTTTCATGGAGCAGGAGTATTCTGAAACTTAATTGCACATTTGCACGGGCTAGTGTTTTTATTTCTCTCAGGTCTCCGAGGTGGTCTTTGAAGATTGCTGTCTCTCTGTAATGGTTTTCTTTATCTCAAATAAATTCCGCACACCTGCGAGGTGGAGCTGCTTGAAAGAAATTATGTTGGAATTGGCTCTCGATTTAATAAATCTGCAAATGGCACTGGGATGCAGAGAGGCGAGGTGGTTGGTGGGGCTGGCTGCACCTCCTCCCTGCTCCCCACCTCTCCTCTCCCTTCCCTTCTCCATCAGCCTGCCCTCAGCCTCTCCATGGGCCGAGAAGAGTGTGGGGCTCAGCAAAGTGAGTCCAGATCCTGCCTTTTCCCCCTGTCGGCCACAGCTGCCACATCTGAGGGGGCTCCAGCTGAATGCCTGGCAATGCAGACCCCTCTAATGCCCACCTGGCTGCCTCCTGCAGCAACGCGCAACCCTGGCACAAACCCGGCTGTGCTTCCAAAAGCTGCCATCAGGATCCCTGGATCTAAACACTCACTTGATGGAGATGATACTACAAGCTGAATGCCCAAGGGGTATTCCCGAGGAATGTCCTAAGGACCCTCCTTCAAGGAACTCCGATGCCATTATCTTTCCTGGCCTCAGTTTGGGAGGTTTGGAGCTGTGGCTTGCCCCGGCAGCTCCTCCTGCAGCCGCCACCATTTCTCCTTCTCCAGCAATCAGTTCCGCGGCTCCCCAGCTCACCGGGGGACGTTTAGCCAGCGCTCCGGTTTGGAAGCAGCGCGAAGCACCGGAGGACAGCCTGCGGCACGGCTGTGTGCCGCTGCAGCAGGCACAGATCCACGGGCAGCCGGGGCAGCGTGTGCCGGGCAGCCCCGGCTGTCAGGCGGAGAGGGATGGGCGGTCGCGGGAGTACACAGACAGGTTAATGGCAGCCGTGGATGCCGCACAATTGGATTTCACCTCCCCGCTTCTTAAGGAATCAGCAGCTCTCCTTTGCTCGGAAATCCGGCCGTCCCCCTCTCCCCGTGAGCCTCGGGATGAACTGTCACCCGTTCAAAGCTCACCAAGGGCCATTTCCAAGCCTCCCTCCCCTTGCCGGGCTCCCCAGACACGAGGTTGCCCGCAGAGGCCGTGCCACCTCCTGTGCGAGCTGCGGCTGCTCGGCTTCAGGTGAACAAGGCGCCGGGAGATTTTATTGCATTGCTGGGTTTTGTTCCACTCTGTTATTCGCCACGATTGAATTTGCTGCTGTGGAGGCAGGAGCCGACGCAGCCGGAGCTCCCTCGCCGCCCGCGCCGCCCCGGTGGGACCGTGACCTTGTCTGGGTGCCTCACTTAGCCCTCGGCTGGGTAATTCGGTGCCGGCGTGGGAGCTGGGCGTTCGTCTGCCTCCCACTGAGCATCCCGGCGTGGTCCCACTCCCTTGCCTGAGCCAAATCCTCGCTCTGCTCCACTTTTAAGCGTTGACCTTGGAAATGCTTTCAGGGAAAGCATCTGCCTTCCCAGCTCTCTCCTCTCTTTCCTACGCGATTATGTCCCTCTGTCCTCATCTCCCTGGGCAGCTGCCGAGGTTTCAATGCCGTGGGCATCACCGCAGTGCCTGAACTCCTGTGCAAAGCATTCCCAAGTTTTAGTCACACTCGCTCGTTCATGGTGTTAGTTGGGAAACAGCATCTCATCTTCCTTCTGCCCTGCTCTCGGACTTATGTAAAAAAACACCTCAGTTTCCTGAAAATGTCGTTTCTTGGCTCATTTTCTGTTTGGACAGAAAGCTGTGTGGCAGCAGGGCCGGGAACATCCCACCTTTCAGTGCAGGTGGCCTTGGATCAGTGTGCGGTGGCACCGACGCTGTGCTCCCCACACCAGGACTGGACCAGACCCCAGCCCTTAACAGTAACACGGAGCCATTCTCAGTGCATTGGGAAATGCAGCTGTGAAGGGTCAGTGGGCAGAGCCATCCGGGAAGGCTGTGGAAGCCTCGTTCTCTCAGTGTTGACAGCAACAGCTCCTCTTCCCCACCAGCTGCGCCATCGCCTCTGCCCCGTGATTGAATTAGGGGGCTGTAACCCACCCCCCTCCCGCCCGGTCCCCGGCGTGCCAGGCTCAGATGCTGAAATCGAGAGCCATAATTTAATAAGTCTCAGGCAGACAGTGCTCCGATAGCCGTCGGGATCTCTCGCCTCTTTCCTGCCCAGCCATGCACTGATTTATGCTCCCAGATGACGGCTGGGATTTTGCCTGGGATTTGTGGTCTTCTGGGATGATCTTTTCCCAAAGCAGGAAGCCTGTGGGGTGAGCTGGGAGCAGGAGCGGGGCCATACAGGCTGTGATCAGTGTGGTGTTCACCCTTCACTAGGCTGACCCTTTATGTGAGGAGGAAGGAGAGATGGGGACGGAGGGACCCCATTCCTTACAGCAGCAGCTGCTCTAGGGCTGCCTGGGCACAACGAGTTAAAAGTTGCAATTAGTAAAGTGCTGACGATGGAAAGGTGGGGTGGAAGCAAGCGGCACTAAATGAATCCTGAAAGGTTATTCCAATAAGCAGCAGCACGGTTTCCAGCTGCGCTCACTTTCCTGGGAGCTGGGGGACGAGGGATGGGATCCAGGGTGAGAGATACCAGGTGGGATGAGGGATGTTGCTGGAGGATGCTCAGGTGCCAGCAATGCCTGCTGGAGTGGAAAATATGGCAGAGCAATTAAACAAGAGGGGGGCAGGCCACCACATCCCAGAGATGCTCATCCAGGGATGTGGTGGGGGAGTCCTGCCCGTTCTGTGCCCCCGGTGGCTTTTCCACAGGGTCCACATCCTGCCAACAGGTGTGGAGCCCCGTGCCCCTGGCACGTGCACGGGGAGGGGTTTGGGGAGTGGTGCGAGCCACGCTGCTGTGGCAGGGAATCCTTGAAGTGTGGAGAGTGGTCCGTCAGCCGCAGCGGGGGCTGCGGGGGGAGCGGAGCTGGGAGCCAGGGAGGAGGATCCCGGGAAAGGTGTTGCTCTTCCGGCTGAGCAGACAGGAGCCCGGGCAGGCGCAGGCAGCCAGCGGTGGCCTCTCCCTGCCAGACGTAGCTGTTCCAGCTCTCTGCTGGTGCGACACCACGGAGCTATTATTAGACTCCAATTTTCTGTGGGTAGCTCTGAACTCCCCGGTGCCTCCAGCAGCTCGGCAGATGCCAGGGCAGAGCAGAATCTGCTGGCACTGGTGGGGACAAGGGACCCTGGCGAGCTCAGCGGGTTGCAGTGAGGGGTGGCAGAGCCCCCCAGCACAGGGACGTGGAGGGCTGAGCACCACAGCCTGGGCTGAAGCCACAGAGAAAAAGGCAATTAGTTGTCTAATGAGAGGTTTGGCTGATGAGGAGGGCACAGAGCCCCTGGCAACACTCCTTGGGTCAGTGGTAGCTGAGAGAGGTGCTGACAGACGTGTGGGATGCAGGGCTCTGCATGAAGCTGCACCTCCAAAGCACATCTGGATTTCACAGCATCGCTCCAAAATGGAGCCACGGCATCCCCATCACTGCCAGCCTTGGCAGGAGGCACGTGGGAGCACGGCAGGGCACTGGCACACAGGACAACCCATCCTGTGCCAGAGGAGGACTGGGACAGGGGAGACATGGCATCTCCCTGCTCCCACCCTCTGCCAGCCTGGTTTCCAAGCAGGAGTGTTTAAATGCCTTTTATGTTGTGACTCAAATGATGAAAGGCCTGAAAATGGGACTAACAAAGATGAGTTGTACTTCAGAATAAAAAACCCATGAAAGCAGCAGATGCTGTCATAGGAATAAATTGTATCAACAGCGATCAGATGGGAAGTGAAAAGTCAGAGTGGAGTTGCTCCCTCTTTCCCGCTTCCAGTGAAAATTTCTGGGTCCATGAATTTAGCCAGAATCAGGTAGGATGAAAGGATTTGTCTGACAAGGCATTTCAAAGGATCTGGGAGCCTCCAGAGATGTGGCCACTTGGAAGGGAAACGGGGCCCCTCAGTTTTAATGAGCATTTCAGTTGCCTTCCTTTATCCTTCTGCCAAGATCTTATTTTTGTTTTCTTTTCTTTTCCCTTAAACCTCCCAATTTCCGCTCTTTGCCATTTGTTTTAACTTTGCAAAACGTGCATTTGAGCGACGCAACATGAGGAGGAGGAGGATGGAACATCCCTGTCACTCCATACAGCCCAGCCTGTTGCTTCTCACCATGAAACCCCTCCTTTCTGTGGCCAGCCCAGATGTTTTGGCTGCTGCCAGTGGGTGCCACCAACCTTCAGCATCTTCCTGGCCCTGCAACGATTTCCCATTTCCCCTTTCCACAGCGACAGGATCCTACACGGGCTGTAATTAATAGGAATTAGACTGTCAAGACCTTGCAGCCCCCATCCCGTAATTACTTGGCCTCGCTGTGTTGGAGGCACAGGGATCGGCCGCGGGCTCGAGAGCTGCCGGTGATGGGAACACATCCCATAGTTATCAAGCTATTTTTATTAAGCTTTTAATGCAGGCACTTGCGTGGTGCTGGGGGATGTGCAGCATCTCCACAAAGTCCAGTCCCGGAGGGATGTTCAGGGGGATATTTTGGGATGGAATACCGGCACTGGAGCTAGACAAAGCAGGATATTAGCAGAGTGCCGTGTCCTGACCACGTTCATCGCTTGCGCATTAATTCCCAGCACCCAACTGCTCTAAGCATTCAGATTTCAGGGGTTGGCAAAGCATTGCTGCTCAGTCCTCAGGTCCCCCACAACCCCAAGAGCTGTGTGGGAGAGCGACAATGCCCAAGATCCAACTGGGCACATGGCATTTCCCACTGGCTCATTAAGCCTCGAACGGCCCCAGATGCCGGGCAGAGGAGCGGCACAGCTTAGCTATTCACACTGCTCTGCTTTTATCACTGCCTTTTTCATGAGCTGGTAAAAAGTTCAGTGCAAAGCACAGGAGGGGTCTCTGAAAGGCAGCCGTGCTCATGACCCAGCGTGCTGGCTCACGTCTCCAGTGGGGATGGGGTTTTGCTGCAATCTGCGGTGTTCACTCGGCCGGTGACCCGCAGGGATGTTCACTTGGAGGGCTCGTGGCATCGCCCTGAGAGGAGACCAAGGGCATGGGGAAAGGTGCTGCTGCCCTTTTTGGGTGTGGGAGAGAGACCTGAGGCTGTGGGCTGGGCTCCAAATGACGCCAACACTTCTTTTTTGGTTGGGGGGAGGAAAATGTGACAGAGCTAGCAGCTTTGATGCCTGCCCGTCCGTCTCCTTCCCCCCTGCTGCAGGCAGAATGATGTGCTGCTGAATGAGGAAGAAGGTACATGACAGGCTCCAATTTGCCCTCTTCTCCACCAAACACAAGGACATCCAGTAAATCTGAAACGCAGGAAGGCTGAAAAGGGATGATGAAAGGGAGCCCACGCGGCACGGTACAGAATTCGCATGTGGATCTCGGTGGCACAGGACACCGCTGGGGTCGGGACCTCAGCAGGATTACAAGTTTATAGAACTAATGCCCTCCCTATTAGCCACGCTTGCATAAAAACATCTTTGCCTCCCTGTGTCGGGTCGCTGTCTGCTCCCGGCTCCAGCCAGGTAAAGATCCATCCAGCGCACCCCCGCTTTTCCACAGCCTCCAGTTTTTCCATCTCCCGTGGATGTGGGCTGGATGGGGCAGCCAAGCGTGCACTGAGAGCCCGGGCAGCTGTCATTTTGCTCTTCCATCTTATATTTGCTCTGTTTTGGCTGTATTTCTGATCCTAAAGAAACCCTCCCTAGCTCCTGGACAGTTGCTGGCAGGGAAACGAGCTGGTGAATCTGCTTTCGCCACACATGAGCTTGTTCAGCGTTTGATACCGATCTGGCTGGTGCTCAGCTGGGGTGGGTTTTGTCATTTCATCAGCAATTGTTTTGCTGTAAAGCACCTCGAAGGGCTCACTCCCCGGCTGTTTTACAGAGGACATCGTTCTTATTACTGCTGTGAATGAACTGCTTTGCATTTCTGTGAATGGGAAGGAGAACTTGTCACCTCAGGACAAAAAGGGAGTGGAAGTATCTGATGATCCCCTGAGACGCCTCAGACAATCCACTAAGCTCAAGTCATCGTCCTATATTTCTCTTTTCCTCGGGGGCAATTGGAATTATTAGTGCCTTCTCAAGGACCTGGAGATCTCCCTGTCCTTTGCCAAATTCTACCCTGGCTTCAGTGCAGGCTGCTGGCAAATCCTCCCAGAGCCCTGTCCTGTGCTGGGGACATGATGCCTGGTGCCTGCTGGGGGTCAGGACAGCAGTGCCAGTAGCCAGTGAAACCCCTATCCATGCCTGGAATCTTGCTCAGGGTGTTCCCTGGTCCACGCCATCCTGTCCTGGAGAAGCAGGAGCATCCTGGTGTCCATGGACACCTCCAGCTGCAGCAGGACACAAGGGATCCACTCATCCCTGCACAGAGAGATGTGCCTTTCCCTTCGGCATTCCTGCACTCCAAAAAGGCCCCAGTGGCTTTTGAGATGCACAGTGGGGGACACAATAAACCCTGCAGCAGAGGAGACCCAGGACCCAGGACAAGAAGGTCTCTTCCTGATATCCAGGAACAGGATGTGTGGGAATGGTTGCGCCAAGTGAGGTTTAGACTGGACATTAGGAAGCATTTCTTCGCTGAGAGGGTGGTCAAACCCTGGAACAGGTTTCCTGGAGAGGTGGCTGATGCCCCAAGCCTGTCAGTGTTCCAGAGGCATTTGGGCAGTGCCCTTAGTAACAAGCTTTAGCTTTCGGGCAGATGGACCAGATGATCATTGCAGGTCTCTCCCAACAAAAATATACTATTCTATTCTGTTCTACTCTATTCTATTCTATCCTATCCCATCCCATCCCTTCCCATCCCATCCCCTCCCGGCCCACGGATCTGTCTCCAGCTGCTGCAAGCAGCAGCCCAGCCTGTGACCTAGACAGTCTTCTCCCAAACCTGCCCTGAGGTCCTGGGGTTGTTCCCTGTGCCTGCAGCCACAGGACCAGCAGCATCCCTCTGCAGTTTTCCTCCAAGGGCATCCCTGCCGTGGAAGGTGTGCTCAGAACTGGGGCTAAGCAGAGCAGATTACGCTGGGAAAACACACTCTACACTCCCTCTGCTTCTGCGTGTGTTAGTCCTGAAAGAAGCATTTAAATTAAACAAGTTTCTGTAGCCGAATTTCAATCCCACAGCCACTTCCACCATTGACCTCCTTTTTCCCCCCTTTTTCTTTAGCTTGAGAGCAGGAGGAGGAGATGCAGACAGAGAGGAGTGCTAATTAAACAGGGAGTTCCACATTAGGGTACAAATCCTCTGGACTAGCACAAACCCTGCCAATTTCTGTATTTATTTATTATTTTTTTCAGTACAATTGTAATTTCCAGTGGTGCCTCCAGCACCAGGAGAGAGTTCAGGGGCTGCTCTTGGAGAGGATTAGCACGCTGGAAGCATTATTACTTTCCTTCGCTGTGAATTCAGGAGTGATTCCCTGACGGCTGCACTCTATATAGAAGTGAATCGGTGCTAATTTGTTTTTGAGGATCACACATCCACCAACATGTGAAAGACAATCCTGCTTCTCGATGTATATTTTGAGCCAGTGCTACAGCAAACAACAGAAAATAAGCAAGCAAAGGAAGCCAGACCTCCCTCGCCCGGAAAGCCAGAGCTGGAAAAGAGCGGACTTTCGGTTTTTTGGGTTTTTTTTGCCTGTGTGAGTTGGTTCTGCATCTTTCCAAAAGTATTTTGGGTTTTGGCCCTGCTGCCCATGGCAATAGACAGCAGGGGCTTGGGCGGCTCTCACATGGAAAGCCTCAGGGATGCTGTGTTGGACAGGATGTCAGAGAGACCGAGCATAAAAGGCTCCTTATTTTTTCCTGTTAAATCATCCTCGAGTTTAACTGCAAGAGAGGAATAAATGAACTAATTGAATCTGTAACGATGGAGGGGCTGGGCACCTGGCAGGGGAGCAGCAGCCCCGCCACCCATCGCTCCTCTCTCTTTATTTGTGTGATTCAGAGGGACGTGGTCCGTGGGGAGATATCAGAGCCGGCTGAAATGGAAGACAAAGCTATTGTTTCAAACAGAGTTATTGATTTTTACATTATTACACTATGAAATTTATGGTCTGGTTTCAAACTGCAATAGGAGTTAATGACCACCATCCAGAAACTTCCAGGTGACCTTGGCCTTGACTTTGGTGGAGGAAGGTGAACAGCTCCAGTTACCAGGTTTGCGAACGTAAATTGAACTTGCAACATCCTAAAGGACTTGATTTTGGAGTGCTGCTGGCCCCGGGTCTCCGCCCCGAGCTTGAGCTCACAGCAAACTCCAAGCTGGTTGGCAGCCGTGATGGAGTGGGGAAGTTGGACCTTCTCAGAAGTTGGAGTGGGGAAATTGGACCTTCTCAGCTCCAAACAAAAGTTGTTCCTGCTCTTAAGCCACGTTTTGCCCCCAAGCAGAAACACCATGGTGTCCCCAGAGCTCCTGAGCGTGGTTCTCCATCCTCAGCTGACCTCCCAGCACAGCTTGGCTGCCCAAGGGTTTGCTCCTTCCAGTCACTGCTGGAGAAATGCAAACCAAGGGGCGCTGGGATGGATGAGGAGCATCCAGGGAGAGGAGGCAGCACAGCCCAGAGCAGGAGAAACCCTGTGAGAGGGGAGAGCAAAGGGCAGTGCCCAGAGCAGGCAGCTGCCTGCAGAGGCCGTGGCCCACTCCTGATGCCAGCTCTCCCATCTCAGTCACAGGAGGAGGATTTGCTTTCAAAATGACCAAGAGGATGTTTGTACCAGTTAACACATGAGATACTGGTGACACAGAAGGGTTTGCAAAGGCTGCAGCACTCCCCAGTCTACAGACTTTTCCTGGCTTTTCTTTAAAAGGTACCTCCCGATGCGTCTTTTGGCACCGGCCTCTTCCCAAGGCTTTCCTTAGCACTATTCCTTCCAAATTTCCTTGTATGCGTCTTCCTGTGGGAACAGTCTTTCCACTTGCCAGCCAAGGAAGGCAATTTCCAGCTGCTGGAGAAGGGTTTTTTTTCTTGTAGTGCCGTCTCCCTGGAACATCCCTGACGCTGCACCCCGAGCTAAAGTCGTGTGAAGCCAGTAGCCTCCAAGCTCATCTTCTGCCTCGGAGGTCATAATTGCCATTAAATCACAGCTTGCCTAACCAAATTATGCAAAACCGAAATTATCTCCAATGATTTTTATGTTGCTGAAATGTTCCAGAACTGCCGGGGTGATGACTGGGGGATTGGGAGCAGCTGTCACTCCATCAGAAACCATAACTCCAAACAGCTGGGATCTGTCAGTTATTTATGACACCGGTCGCAAAAAAAAAAAAAAAGAAAAAAAAGAAATGATGAAGGTGGATGGGTGGCTGCCACTCTCTGGCTGAAAGGCAGCTCGTGCAGAGAGCAAAGCCTCGTGCTGTGTCCTGGTGCTGGGAGCTGCAGCTGATGTTTTGGGAGCAATCCCAGCGAGGATGCTCCTGCTGCAGGACCGCGGGGCAGCACCTAAGGGGCTTTGCACAGAGGCTGAAAGGGAGCTGCTGCTCACTGGGGAATTTAGGCTTTGTGACAGTCAGCATGGGCGTGTTTATTTTATCCTCTGTGTTGCCAAAAAAAAAAAAAAAAAGAGAGAGAGGTAAAAAAAATAGAAAGGAGAATAAGAGGAAATAAACCCTGCAGCTGCCAAGCACAGGTCTGACATCGCTTTGTCGAACCGTCCCAGATCCTGAGTTTGGCTCTTGGCTCGTGCCCAGTTGCTTTTGCTACTCTGTCCTTGCCTTTCATCGTCCTTCACTTGGCTGATGAAATTGTGAGCATTTGAGGCTTCTTTTTCTCCCTAAACAACAGTTTCTCTCTATGTGAACATCCAATTCTGAGGTCGTTCCCAAGTTTCAAAGTGTACTTTCCCCCTGGGGGTTGTAGTCATGTCTTTGTGCACCAGCTTGTTAGGGGTGGATTTTGAAAAATCCTTTGATAGATCCAGGGTGGGAACAGGGTAGGAAAATCTCTCTCTAGAGCTCAGTGAGGTGCTGGTGTTACAGCAGGTGTGAGTTTGGCCTCAGAAGAGGGTGAGTGATGAAGAAGCTTCTCCCTTTTTGATAATCCCGCCTGAGAGCAGATGCTTTGTCCCCACTTGTAGCGCACTCTGGTTAAGTATTATTATTTATATTATGTAGTAGCTATACACAGTGTTTTATGGCAGTAAAGATACATAAATCAGCAGCCAGAAGACGAGGGCTTTGCTCTAAAGAGCTTATAAATCTAACAGCTTGAGCAGCCCCAGTAATGGACACAGTAAGCAGGCAGTGAAGTTGCATGTAGACACGAGCTAAGATGGGTCTCCCAAAGCAGATGGCGGGTTTAGGAGAGATTTGGAAGAGAAGCAACCTGCTCCATCCTCGAGAGCGGATTCTCCTGCTGGAGAATTAGACAGGCTCTGACCCATATAAGCTTGTCCGAGTGGAGAGGTGAAAACATCCGTCTGAGAGAAGCAGCTCGCCAAGAGGGAATGGGCAGGGGGTGCTGGGGTTTGTGGCACGGCTGCCTTTTGGGGTCGTCCTGCAGGTGCATCCCCCCCAGGGACAAACCTATCCTTGTCCTAAGTGATGTCTTGGCCTCAAATCTGAGCCTCCTAATGAAAGTAAGTGGCATCATGCTCAAAAGAAACCGAGTCCCTGCCTGGCTCAGAGGTACAATAAAGTGTTGTAAACCTTAAAAAGCGAGAAAACTGCCAGGGCAGGTACACCTGGCTCTCTGGAGCTAGTGGCACTGCAGAGTCAAGAGTCCCTGCCGTGGTGGCAGAGAAGTGCTCCAACCCTTCAAACCATCCATCTTTGATCCTGGGTATCAAACCAGGGTTTGTTTTATTTTTTTTCAAATTTCTTCCTGTGCTGGCACCGGCCTGGGAGGAACCTGGTCTGGGCTGGAGAGAGATGTGCAGTGTCTGGCCGATCACGCTGGCTCCGGGCGTCTGCATTCTTCTGGCTGCTTTCAGCTCTTGCACAAATTGAGGCTTCACGCTAAATGCATTACACTGTATAACAATTAATCCCGTGCTACATATAGAAAGTCCTTACTCATCAATAATGCATGCGGGAGGAGTGATTTTCACTCTCAGTAATAAGGCTAAGACAATGGAAACAAGCAGGTAATGGAGAACATTTATAACGATGTTAATCTAATAACGAGTCTAATGCTGTTAAAAGTAAGACTGCAAACTGGACGCATCCAAAGATAAATTATTTCAAGCATTCATTAACTGATGCCTAATTAATGCCCAATTAGAGGGATGTTACATGGGAAATGGTTTGGACAGTCAGACGAATTCATTCCAAACACTGAAACCTCAGTCAGAAGCAGGAGGCAGCAGAAGGACACGGCGAGCAGAAGCCGGGGTGATGCAGCACGTCAGTGGGAGAAAGGCACGAGATAAACACCCCTTTGCTGGTTTTATCCGTGTCAGCAAGCATTTGGTTTTACTCACTTCACCAGCAGGTTTCTGGAGGATTTTTCTGTGCTGCTTTTGAAGCTCTCCCTCCCCGGTGAGCTCCGACACTCGGGCTGGTGACCCTCTGTCTGCCTCACAACCTTTACAAGATGAAGTTGAAAGGGCTGAGTCAGGAATAACAAGTTAGACAGGGTCAAACTCTCAGGAGAGCTGGGCTGGGGCCTCTCAGGAAGCTCCCATGGTGTTTCCCAGTCTGGGAAGCCCAGTGAGACCCAAGTGCTCCTGGCTGTCTCGTCCCGGTGGGATTTGGCTGCTGGATATCCCAGTGCTGGTGTCAACAGCCTCAGGAACTTCATGGCCTCGTGACCACAGCCTCTTTGCTTCTTGGGGGTCTCATTCCCAGATCTAAACTGGGACCAGTCCCAGGGCATGCCAGGAGCAGCTTCTCACAGCACTAAGCCGTCAGCAGGTTTTACAGCTTGGAGGGAAGGCCTCGTTGATGAGACCACAGGCCTTGTGTGCATCCACTGAGGAGTCCAGACCTTCACAGAATCACAGATTGCTTTGGGTTGGGAGGGACTTTATCTAGTTCCATCCCCCCTGCCATGGGCAGGGACACTTTCCACGAGGACCAAGTTGCTCCAAGCCCCATCCAACCTGGCCTTGGACACTTCCAGGGATGGGCAGCCACAGTTTTTCTGGGCATCCTGTGCCAGGGCCTCACGACCCTCACAAGGAAGAATTCCTTCATTATACCTAATCTAAACCTACTTCCTTTCCAAGTCCTGGTCCCGTGTTCACCCTTTTTTTTCTAAGTATCCATCCTTCTGTTTCCCCATTCTCCTTCCTCCTGAGTTGCAATAGGGGGAAAGACATCCCTGGTGTTTCTTCCCACCATCCTATTCTCGGGAAGCTGAGAACCAGTGACAACGCCAGCCTATCCTCAGCGCCATCCCTGGCTGCAGGAATCACATCTTTCTCTCCATAGGAGCTCCAGCCATTAACTCACAGCCGCCTGTTAATTAAAGAGATGGACTCAGTTCCCTCTGACCTTTACTTCCGGAGTTATCCCTGCAGGCAGCGAGCTGTTAAACACTGCGTTCCCTTTCGGCAGGAGCCTCTACCTTGGCCATGCTCCAGGGAGGCCCGGGCTGCCTTGGTCCATCACCAGGCGTTGCTAACAGCCGCCTGTCATCGCCATCCCTATACGTGAAATCCTGTATGCTCCCAGATCCCTGCCCGGCTCCACCTCCCGTCAGTAATCCCGTTAGCCTGGCAACTGTCGTGTCACGGAAGAGCGCATAAAACTGTTGTTTGGAGGCAATATGTAATCTTCCAACCTGCTGCGTGTAGCTGGGAGATGGTTTATTGATTCAGACCCTTGTGATTTGGTATTTGCAATAACAGACTCTGCATGTGGGAGATCGTCACAGCACTTGTGCCTGGCAGGGTTTTACTAATAAACACCAGACCTACGGAAGGCGCCGTACTCCGGTGTCACCGAGGTAAGACGGGGGACGTGAAGCCGTCCCACCTTGGTGAAACACAACCTCGAGTTAAAAAACCCAGCAGAATGTATCTGCAAACGTTGCTTTATCTCTTCCACCGTAGGGTAATCGCAATATCCTGGGGATACCACTGTTTCCCAGGCTGTGAGTGGCAGCCAGGGCTCCCGTTTTGGCAGGGAGCGCTGGGTAGTCAGCACGATGCTCCCACCAGCGCAGCCCCTCGCTCATCGCGCAAAGGCACGACAGCAAAGCCAAAATGCTACGGCGGTGACTTGGAGAACGTTCCTTTTCCTACACAGCCGTAGGAGTTGTCGCGAATTCAGCGTTCCCGACTCACCAGCCCTTTTTGGCAGTGGCGCAGGGATGAGACATCCCTCCTGGTAGCCCATGCCTCGCTTCTGAAGGGCAGCGCCTGGAAGTCGTCCCCCTCATTCCCGTTCCCATTCCCAGACAAGGCTCGATCCCATGCTTTGGGCAGCGATGCTATTTTTTTTCCTATTAACAGCCCAGTCAGCGATGACTGCCTCTTACCAGTGATTTATGGAGAGTCTGAATAACCCAGTTTATCTAAAATATGTGGCAACTTTGCCTTGAAAGGATGGGTCCAGATGGACGGGTCACCTGCTGTTAACTAAACGGCAATAGATCTCCATATCAGGCAAAAGGCAACAGCAACCACGCAGTTATATTTCAAACACAATTAATAAGAAAACAGTGAGGTTTTTGTGCCTCCAACTTGTATTAGGCTGTAGGCACTGAAAAGAGGGACTGTAAAAGCCCAAGGGGTCCCAGCTCTTGGACTAGCTGGTGATAACGACGTGGAGTAATTAGAGATGAGCTCCACTTCCACTCTCGTTTTTCAGATTATTACAAGCTGAGTAGGACTCGTGGGCAGGATGGCACCGGCAGCTGTGCTCTGCTCCGCTGTTACTCCTTTTCCCCGTAAAGTCCAGAGGCAGAATTCATTAGACATGAGCAAATTTTGCGTGTAAGAGGAAAAAGCCAAATCTAAGAGGAAAATCTGAATGAGAAATGACAAGTCTGGTGCAATGAGTCTGAAAAGCCACTCGGCGCAGAAGGAATAGCCTGAAAGCAAGCCTGGTGCGAGGAGTGGGAGCGAGACGGGAGCGGGGCGGCGAAACCGGAGCTCTGAGAGCTGAGCAGAGGGAGGGGATGATTCCTGCCTCGCTCTCTGCTTCTCTGCTGCGAGAAAGCCCCAGTCACAGGCACATACTGCAGCATTAGAGGATGCAATATGCTTTGCCACAGGACATCCATTTAAAAATATGTCTGAGCATCCCACTTCCAAACGGAGTTTTCGGCTCAGCCTTTTCCACCAACTGCTGACAACATATTTCCCTGTAAATCACTCGGGTTTCGGGGTGGATGGTGGTGTCTAACAACTGTAGTGAAAGGAGACGGTGGGGATGGGTCTGTGCCTTTGGGGGAGTGGGATGCACCGCACGCGTGTGATTTTAGGTGGTTCGCTGGGAATTGCTGAATCTCTGCAGCTTTTCCTCTCCGACGTGTGCAGGCGATTTAACAGATGCATTTCAGCAGGGGTGAGGGCCCCTGCGAGGGTTTGAATTTCCTCTGTTTGCTCTCACATCGCGGCGTTTCCTTGCCTGCAGGCAAGGGGCTCTGATGCCTGCACTGCCAGTGCGGATTCTCACCGAGAAAGTTTCTCCTGCCCGTTCCGGGCTGGGAACACAACCAGCTGCCTGTTGCAGGCAGGGAGAGGAGGCAGGGAGTACTCCATGCATCACGTTTTAACTGCCGTGGGTGATGAGCCTACTCATCACAGCCGCGTGGGTAATTCATGAGCAGAGAGGAGGGCTGAGCTAATTGGGGGCGTTTTTCACCCGGAATAGTCTCCACAGCAGCGATGGGTGGGCGGGAGGTGCCCGGTTCCCGCTGACGCTGCTCTCCCCTCTCTCCGCACAGGGGGGTTTGCGGAGCTGCTGCTGGTGCTGCTGGGGCTGAAGGTGCCCAGTGCCCTGAGCTGCCCCACCGACTGCGTGTGCTACCCCTCCCCGATGACCGTCAGCTGCCAGGCTCACAACTTCGTCACCATCCCCGAGGGCATCCCCGAGGACAGCGAGAGGATCTTCCTCCAGAACAACCAGATCACCTTGCTGCTGCGGGGCCACTTCAGCCCTTCCATGGTCACCCTCTGGATCTACTCCAACAACATCACCTTCATCGACCCCAACACCTTCGACGGGTTCGTCAACCTGGAAGAGCTGGACCTGGGGGACAACCGCTACTTAAGGGCTTTAGCTGCAGACACTTTCCAAGGGCTGGTGAAACTCCACGCCTTGTATCTGTACAAGTGCGGGCTGAGCTCCCTCCCCAGCGGGATTTTCGGTGGCCTCCACAACCTGCAATACCTTTACCTGCAAGACAACCACATCGAGTTCCTTCAGGATGATATTTTTGTTGACTTGGTTAACCTCAGCCATCTTTTTCTCCATGGAAACAAGCTCTGGAGCCTCCATCAGAACACGTTCAGGGGACTAATAAACCTGGATCGCCTGCTCATCCATCAAAATCAGCTGCAGTGGATTCATAGGCGGGCTTTTCATGACCTCCGAAGACTGACCACCCTTTTCCTGTTCAATAACAGCCTCTCGGAGCTGCAGGGGGACTGCCTGGCCCACCTGGGAGCCCTGGAGTTTCTCAGGCTGAACGGGAACCCATGGAGCTGCGACTGCAAAGCCCGTTCCCTCTGGGAATGGCTGCACAGGTTCAGAGGCTCCAGCTCCAGCGTCATCTGCGAGTCCCCCGAGCAGATGCACGGCAAGGACCTCAAGGTGCTAAGGGCAGAAGACTTTAGGAACTGTTCAGGGTCCGAGTCGCTCCATCAGATGAAAACACACACCTTCTCTACAGCGGACAGAGGAGCCTCCAAATCCCACCACCCTCACCACTCCTCCAAGGAGAAGGGGAAGGAGCGAGGGGCTGAGAACAGTTTGCACAGCAACCAGCCCGCCGGCCCCCCCGGCTCCCGGCCGGGCTACCGCAAACCCGGCAAGAACTGCACCAGCCACAAAAGCCGTAACCGAACCTCCAAACCGGTGTCCTTGGGGCCGCGCAAAAACGGGCAGGAGGTCCCAGACTATGTGCCTGATTATCAGCACAAATACAGCTTTGGGGCCATGCCCACGCTGTCCCCCAAGCGCAAGGGTAAGTGCACCCGGCGGACGCCCATCCGCCCCCCCAGCGGGGTCCAGCAGGCTGCCGGCTGCCCGGGGCTCAGGGCGTCGCTCCTGGTTTTTATGGTGGTGTTGGCGGCCGTCATCCGCTGAGCCCCCTCCGGGCCGCGGACGGAGCGGAGCTGTACTGCCACCAATCTACAAAGGACCAGAGTTTCTTTTCTTCTTCTTTTTTTGTACGTGGCTCAGCGTTGGCCTGGCGAAGGGAAGAACGTTGTCTCGGCTTCTGACGGTTGTCTCCGTGCCCGGCCGGACTGTGCCGAGCGCAGCGGGAGCGGATTAAAAGGCATTATCACACCTTGTCACAAACAGCCTAACCGAGCACCTACAACAACAACAACAAAAAGCCAACCTTACAAAAAGCAGATAACGGGGACGGTAACCAATTCGTCGGTGACAACAACCGGACAAATGGACTGTATCCATGCTCTTGTGAAATCCCGTTCGTTTGAGAGCGCTCCGAACGACCCCTCCAATTACCGAAAGGAACATAATTGCTGTAAAAACCATCACCAATTAAGCCTACACTGTTTCTCTCTGAAAGTGAGTGCAAGGACACTGATACCGATGTAATAAAGACATTTGGTTCTCCCACGTTTTAGCCCTTTTGGCTCCAAACCCAGAGGCCAAAGTTGGCTGGGAATCTCTTAGAAGACAATCTCAAACCCCTGAATATCTCAGGCATTACAGTAGAACAGGGCTTGCCTGCTGGGCTTGGAGTAGCCAACAACCAAAGGAAAGACTGATTAGAGGTGGAATTAAACAAAAAAAGAAACAAAAACAAACCAAACCCCAACAAACCCAACACATAAAGAAATGAGGTACCCGCAGGAGGTGTGTTTTTTGTAACCATGTTCACACATCTGAGAAAAAACCCCAACAATTGCACAGGCTCCCCTTCTTCCCCTCAATTATCCATATGTATGTCTTACAATGTTTATAAACTATATGGAAACTGTATCTTCAGAACTAAGGATTGTATTATTGAATTTATAGCAGACCAGTATATGATTTTTTTTTTTTTTTTCCTTGAGAAAACAAACCGGCAGCAGTGCCTACAGATGCTGAAAGCCATCGGGCGGGCTCAGTACGCACGGGGGAACCACAACGGACCAATGTTCTCAGCAATTCAGAGCACTAAACTTTGGGAGGGGTTGGGGGGGTGGCTGTGTGCGATGCAGCAAAGTCCATACCCAGAGAGTCAAAATTCACCCTTACATCCTAATTTGTAACCGGTGAGGGGGGGAGAGAGAGAGAGAAAGAGATTAATTAGCCCAAATAAATAGAGCCATAGAGCTCTGTCTCCGGAGAGCACTACGAGGCCCCGGGGAGGAAAGGGGCTGGTTTTGGGGCTGGAGGCAGAGAGGGGCTTCCCAGCTGTGGCGGTGGCGTGAGGACCTTTATAGCTGGACTAAGGTTTTCACTGGGGCGGCAAGGAGCAGCTCCCAGGCTGCAGACAGACCTGACAGAGTCAGGAGGGGTTTTGTTTCTTAAAAGGAACAGATTCTGGAAGAGTCAGAGAAGGGGGAAACTACAGCTTGTAGAGGACCGGCAAGAAGCGTGGTGCCCGAGGTTTCTGGTCCATGGCAGGAGAGAGAAATCCGTGGTCCAAGAGAGCTGTACAAAGGGGGTTGTGGGGAGGTGGAGGAGAGGGAGCAGGGCATCCTGTTCCCCTCTTCCTGGGTTAAACCGTGTGCTGGAAGGATGTGTTTGCTGGTCGGGGGCACGGCAGAGCCGGCAGCTCCACCGATGGCAGCCCATGGGCTCAGGGAGGTGCTGCCCAGATTCTGCAGTTGGTGTGAATTCCCTGTCAGCGTGGATATGTGAGACCAAACAGACACTGACGTTAATGAAACGAGGGAAATAAAAGTGATCTTGGACAAGAAAAGGCTTCTGTTCTT
The DNA here is from genome assembly GCA_013398955.1 of Callaeas wilsoni. NCBI lineage: Eukaryota > Metazoa > Chordata > Aves > Passeriformes > Callaeidae > Callaeas > Callaeas wilsoni. The sequence goes on from VWPU01010626.1 coordinate 29,901, forward strand.
TCCATAACCATATCTCAGTGGCGGTATTTCGAGCCTGTGGCTCAGGTGTGGGGCTGGAAATCATGAAGGAAATAGCTGGAGTTTTCCATCAGACACACGATTAGCTCCAGGAAGGACGGCCCAGCTAGGGAAATCTGCTCTTCCAACCACATTGGGGAAGAGGAGAGGGTATTTACACAGTGGCAGATCCCTTGGAGTTATCTGGAAATGAAAAGGGAAACTCCCACTGAAAAGAGAAGCAGAAAATTCCCCGATGCACTTGTGTTCAGGAGCAGTTGGATGGTGGGAGCGGGAAGCTGGAGGGGCACGGCCTCCTCTGTCCGTCTTGCAAGCGAGGAAGGCCAGAGGCTTGGAATGCTTCTCTTTTAAATGCCCTTCTTGGGGAATAGCAAGAGAAATTCTGGGAGGAGAAAGGAAGAGGTTACTTCATCAAGCCCTCTGCCTTCCAGCTCCTACCCAAACTTTTCTGTCTACAGGGCTCTAAAGCTCCACTAAAGGGATGTCCAATGCAGCCAGAACAAATAATCCGTGATCTGAAATAGCTCCCTCATGTCCTACTCTCTATAACCAATAGCAACTGAATGAGTCTGGCACTGTCCCTCAGAAGTGGAGAATGTTGTTATGTTGGTTATTTCGTTTCATACTCTGGAAATCAAAGCTCTCAGTGGGAGAATGAAGAAGAGAAGCACTTTATTAATTTTTTTTAAAGTCTGCGTGTAACTCCTGTAATATAGGAGTGAAATGTCAGCACAGGAGATGCTAATGTTTTATAAATGATTTGGGTGCAGCAGGCACGGTGGATAGTCTTTGAGATGAATTATATTAGAACAGACTACGCCTGGCTCAAAACCATAATTGTATTTTTAGTATCTTTTCCTTTAACATGTAGGAAAAATAAAGGCAACTCCATGGTGTATTACAAGCCTTGTCAATCAAGTGCTCTAACTCTTAGTGATAAAGGCAACTGTTTAAAAACCAGAAGGGAGACATGATACACTGCTAAATAGGAGATGTCGCTTGACACGGCGTTGTGATTTAACCTGGCAGGCAGCTGAACACCACACGGCCGTGCTGGAATGGGGGAGAGGATTGGGAAAAATACAAGTGACATTCACGGCTTGAGATAAAGCTGGTTTAATAGGACAGAAATGGGAGAAACAATAATAGCAGCAATAGAATTAGAATATGCAAAGCAAATGATGCACAACACAGTTGGTCACCACCTGCTGATGCCCAGCCAGTCCCTCAGCAGTGGCCCTCAGTTTACATACTGACCATGATTCCATTTGGTCTAGAATATCCCTTTGGCCAGTTGGGATCAGCTGTCCCTTCCCAGCTTCTTGTGCCCCACAACGCCCTCAGAGGAGCAGAAAAGTCTTTGGCTCGGGGCAAACACTGCTGAGCAACAGCTAAAAATCCATGTGTTATCAACATTATTCTCATCCCAAACCCAAACCACAGCTCCCAGAAAGAAAACCAAGTAACCCAGCCCAAACCAGGACACACAGGTTCCTGATATTCCTCCTGCCTCCTCCTTAGCTGCCATCCTTCCCTGCTCCCGTCCTTCTTCCACGACCACAGCTCTTTGAGGATAAACTAAATTTTTATGGCATGCTCTGACACTCAGCCTCGATAACGAACTTCCCAGCTGCGTGGTTCAGCTCACCACGGCCCCGGGTTCACACTCGTGTGTCTTTTCCCCAGTTCCTTCCTACAGCATGTCTTCATGCATTTTGAATGTTGCTCTGAGGCCCGGCAGAAATCCCCTCTCCTCTGAAGGAGCAGCTCTCCAGTCGAGCGGACGTAGGTATAACCCTGACTTGCCAGAGATTGTCTGGCTCAGGCTGGAGATAAGTCAGAGAAATCTGGGATCTCGTTAGAAGTGTTCCCAGACACCCAAGGTGTCTGACAGAGAGGTCCTTGGGGTAAAGAGCTGAAGCCCAAAGTAGTGGGAAGCAGCATGGCCACTTTGAGGTGGTGCTGGGCCAGGATGATGGGCTGAGGCCAACGGGATGAGGTTCAACAAGGCCACGTGGCAGGTCCTGCACCTGGGTCACAACCCCACGCAGCACTACAGGCCTGGGGCAGTGTCTGGAGAGGTGCCCAGTGGGAAAGGAGCTGGAGGTGCTGGTCAACACCGGCTGAACGTGAGCCCAGGTGTGCCCAGGCAGGCACGAGGCCGATGGCACCTGGCTTGCAGTCCCCCTCCCTGGAGGGATTTAACACGTGTGGATGTGGCACCTGGGGCCGTGCTTTACTGGTGGCCTTAGCTGTGCTGGGTTAACAGCTGGACTTTATGACCACAGAGGCCTTTTCCAACCTGGATGATTCTGTGATTCTCTAAATTCTAAACCCTTCCATGCTCCTATCACAAGCTGATGTTTTGGATGTGCCCTGACCCCCTCTCGGGGTGGGGGCAGACAGGCCCTGTTGCCTGGGCAGACACTGCCAGGAGCTCCCCACAGCTCAGCTGTGAGCTCCACACACCTCCCCTGGGAAAAGTGCCACCTGAGCCTTTATTTGCTCATCAGTTTCCCTTTCCTTTAGTGTTCTCCAGTGCGTGCTGCTCTGGAAGATGAGGCAAGTCCCTGTCGCTGCTTTCCCCTTCCTTCCATCAGTGAGCTTTAATACTCTGACTTTGGGCTGTTCATGCAAATCCTTTCCATTAAAAAAAATAAACACCAGAGAACCCAGAAGAGACCCCAGACTGTGCCTCTGGAAACTCACTCCCAGCGGCAGAATCCCGTTTCCTGAGTCGGAGCCAATTTTCTCTCTTTTGTACCACTTTTCCACAGTTTCATCCCGTAATTGCTAATATGGAGCTTTTCGTATATGCTTTGAAATCAGAAACCACGCAACACTGCATCTCTTTTATCCTCCCAGGCAGGATGAAAAACCAAACACCTCTTGGATACTGAGAATAAATTTTTAGTTTATCAGTCTAAACCAACACCACGAGACCGCAGTTTCTCCTGTATTCCCCATCACTTCCAGACCACGCTTGTGCCCCCCCCGCACCAATTCCAAACTATTTCCTTTGTCTCAGAAAGTTGCTTTGTGACACGTTCCCCTTCAGAGGGACAGAGCGGAACAAAAGCACCACTTCACATTTCTTGCAGCTAAATAACACTTTTTGCAGTCCTTCAAGTTTATCCTTCCCTAAATCCCCTGCCTGTGTATTCCTTCCCTTTCTTAGCTTCAACCACTCCCCCAGGAACACTTCCCAAGAGCCCATTTCCCATTAGCAAGATTATTTCCCTTTTCATCACTCACTATCTCCTTGAGGTCCTGCTGGTTGGCCACCATCCCCCTGTCCCCTCATCCTCGTGTCCCTCCCTTACCACACCCAGCAGCCCCTGAGCTCACCCCTGCTTTGGAGAAACACGAGATACTGACACCAGTGCTGGTGGGAACAGTGATTCCAGGGATGCTGTTGTATTCCTGACTGCGTTGGAGTTTGTGGGTTACAGATGGAAGCAAAAGCAACTCCGAAAGCAGGACACAGGTGCTCACGCTTTGCAATGTGTGTTTTTGGGAAGGTGTCACGCCGACGAGCCAAAAACATCTCTGCCCACACAAAAGCAGCCCCAGGAGCAGCACCCCTCCAGAGTCCCCACCCGTCTCTGTCCTCTCCTTTCCCAGAGAAGCAGCCTTCAGCAGGGAGAAAGATGTGTCACCTCAGTGACCACCTCTCTGCTCCCCACTCAAAAGCAGCCGATTTGGCGAACAAAAGCGGGCGTTACAACTCAAGCCCCTCGTTCCCCAGCTCCCTGCTGGAAATAGCTGCTCAGTGAAATCCGTTTTTCCCCCCACCCTGCGAACACGGGTGAAATTCTCCCCACGCTCAGCCACTCTGCAGATGCATCTTTATCTCTCTGCAGGCTCATCCCCACCCTCATCCGCACAGCCCGAGTCCTTTCCGGAGCTGCCCTCCATCCTCTTCCTCCTTTGTGAAAACAGAATCAAAATAACTGTTTAACAAATCAGCCATTACCTTCTCTCATGTCACCAATTCCCCGCTATCATTTCGTAATTGGCCAATTTTCTCTTTTACCTTCTCTCTGCTCTGAATACGTCTCGGGGAGCTCTGATTGTGTGTTAAAATATCCTCCCTAATTCACTGCTCAATATCTCTTTCTGCTCTTCTAATTGCCCTTTTAACTTGCTTCTAATTTTTTTATAAATCTCCTAATCCTCTTCCTGCACAAGTTGTTTACATGCACCGGAGAATGTATATGTATTAGCAGATGTTCCTGGGTAAATAATGCACAAAAGAATATTACTGCTTCACACAAGCTGCAATTACTGCTTCCCTCAGAATAAGCCCTGTTTAACCCTCCTATTTAGGGCACACGCCCCTGCTCTTGCTGCACATCTCCAGGCTATTTCACTCCTGCTGCAGAACATTAACACCACCAGCTCCACCATGGCTCACTCGCTATCTTCTGGGGGTAAAAAAAAAAAAAAAAAAAAAGAATTCAGAAAAGAAAGAAAGAAAGAATCTATAAGGATAAAGGGATTGGTATAGTTGTGCTCCAACAATTTTTTTTTGGGGGGGTGGAACACAGCTAGAAGAAATGAAACAAAATAGCTACACGAGTCAAACACAGCAGCACTACCCCGAGTAATAAACAAATTTGATAGTCTTGGTGCTTTTGATTTATGGACAGGTTTCTGCACTCCCTGCTCGCAGGGAGCTGGCTGTCACAGCCCCGGTGCCGCAGACAGGCACAGGGTCAGGCAGGAATTGTTTGCCATCTGCTTTGTAAAACACTTCCTAACATTACTCAAAATTTCCTTCCTCTTTTCCATTTCTCTCTCCGTTTGTTTGTGGTCTCCTTTTGCCAACACGCTGCAGGACCCGCCTGATGCTCTGAATCCTGTGTTTTCCAGCTAAAAGGGGGATGCTAAATCGTGGGTGTAAAGTCACGGGCCTCGTTTGGGTGAAAAGAGTCGAGTTCTCTTCTCTAGGGATCCAGGCAGAAATCAGTGTTTTGCAGCCCAACCCTGGATCCTGTTGAGGGACAAAAGGCATTGCTGGTACCAGGAAGCTTCAGGAGGTGGGGGTTATTTTGTACTTACAGAGGCACCTTGCTGCTGCCTGAGTGCCAAATGGTGATTAGCAATAATGTCCTGGCCACCAGGACATCTGTGTCTTACACCTCCATCCTGCCAAAACTAGGTCCTGCCACACCCTGAGAGGCTCCAGCAGCCACACTGAGCACCCCACCTGCCCAAACCTACCTGGGGGACAGGAGATTTAAATGAACGGAGTGAGAGGAACCCCAAAATCTGATGGAAACAGTGAAAACTCTCCTGCTTTTCAGGGGCTGCTCTGCCACACAGGGTCAAAAGCAAAACACTTCTGTTAAAATACAGAATTTTTCCTATGACAGGCTGAGGATTTCCGAGGCTGTTATGGAATAATGAAACTCTTAGCTATTTGCGGATTTGCCTGGGCAGATTTCCGTTTCTCCCCCACATCCATGCACTTTGCTCCCCAGAGAAGCAGATCCCACTCCCAGCAAGGGCTGCCATCCCTAGAGATGGATTTTGTTTGCTTCAATCTGAGCTGCACCAGGTGATCCCTCCTCACCTGGGCAGGTACTACAGCACCCCCAGCACAGGACTCGGCTGCACCTTCCCTATCTCTTAGATGAGATTTTACACCTCTACTTTGAGTCTACCGGCATGACTTGGTTATTTCTCATTTCCTACAGACCTAGCGAAACTTCTCTCAGGCCTGATTTCTCAAAAGTGCATACAAATTGCTCTCCTTGGAGAAGGTTTTCATCATGATTCCCCCAGTCAATCCTTCTACAGCTAAAATATCCCATAATCAAAGGTGTTGGCTCCTCACACATCTTCTCTGAGGAAGCATTTCTGAGTGTTCTGTCTCATGAAGTGCCTCGCATGCCCTCATGTCCTCAGAATAAGCCCTCCTGGAACCCCTCCTGGGAATCACAGACTATCTGTATGATTTTCAACTCATGCCTTAACCTCACTCTGAAATATAAAAATGTAAAAAATAATAATTTAAGGGAAAAAGCAGTGACTATTTTGGCACCAGAGGATCCTGGGGAGGACCAAATGTGCAAAATCCGCTGGTGCACGGTGTTGGCTGCATGCAGGATCCTGTTTCACAGCGCCGTGTGCCCTGTTCCCAGGAGAATCGTGTCCCTTACCACTTTTTCAGGGATCCCTGACAGAAGGAGTCCCTGGGACACTTGTTCTTCTCCAGCTCTCAATGTTTCCTAAAGGCACAGCTCAGAGAAGCAGCCCAGCAAAGGAGAGAAGACGAAGCAGCAAAAGCTCACCCTCGCTGTCACGGGAAGACTTCTCCACTCTTCCCTGCATCTACTTAGCACGTAGAAAGCAAAAGGAAACAAGAGAACACACACATATGGAGCCCCTGTTAAACCTGAACTAAATATACCACGGGATGTTAACAGCCTGCCTCGACTCCCTGGCACCCCAGCTGGCACGGCAGGACCCCGGCCACCGGCTTCGCTGGGTGGCCGGAAGGGTTTTCTCTGGAGCAAAGATGGGAAACCTCCAAAATCCCCCTCCACACGTGCTGCTGACACAGCACCTCCCAGAAACGTTGGTGCCAGCATCCAGAGAGCAGAGAGGCACGGAGCAGCCCTGCCTGCCAGCATCTCCTCCTGTGAGGCTCCATGTCCCTGCGTGCCTGTGGGATCCCCTTCCCGCAGGCGGGCGAGGAGCAGAGCTGGGACCAGCCAAGGACATCTGCGTGCGGGAGCTGCGCGGCACACCAAGCCATCAACCCAGTGGATCTCCGGGAAGGAAGATGGGAATTCTCGAGGTTAGAGCAGTGAGAGAGGAGGGAAGGGCTCGAGAGAGGCAGGAGCAGCAGGAAGGAGGGCATACGTGCTGGCTGGAGTGGGTGTGTGCAGCCCTGCGAGGGGAAAGGTGGACATATTTGTCTCGGGAGCTGAGAAATTATTAGAGGCAATTATGCGAGCAGAGTACGTGAAAAGTAATCCCAGCTGCAGGGAGCTGGGGGTGGGGGGAAGGAAATCATGATGTGATTCAAGGGGGCCCAAGAGAAAAAGCACAAGAGCGGCGATGACCTGGTTTGCAGATGGATCCATTTCTATTTCTGCTCAGATGCTGAAGCTGAGCCTCACCCAGAGCTCTCGGCTCTCCGATGGCTTGCGTGACTTCTTCCCTGCCTGGTGCAAGTGTCAGGCACATGCATGTACCACCTCATCTGGGAATCATATTTGCCTTAACAGCCTGCACAAATGTAAGGGCAAACAAGAATTCACTATTAACATGAGCCCTTCCCCTCCCAGCAGAACAATGTTTTTTAGTCCAATACAATACCCTGTTCCCAGGTGTCAATATTTGGCACACAGGCTGCTCACTTAATTTCTATTTTCTCTCTTTTTACATCTTTGGAAATAAAAGCTAATTCATTGTGCGGATTCTGGTAATTCCGAGTCGTGCACTAAATGCAGCATTTCTCAAGCAGATTTTTTTTCCTTTCCCCCCTGCTTTGTAACTTCCTCCAAGTAACACTGTACACAGAGAAACCAACACCAGGGAAAGAAAACAAAAAGCAGCTCCTACATCAAGGCAGATCCCAGCTCCTCAGGCTTCCAGCACATCTCAACCCAGAACTAGAGCAAAAGGGCAGATTATTTAAAGCCATTGCATGTAGGCCAATTTTCACTGCAGTTCCTTTTGGCTCTGATTTTCAGGCCCCAGTGGAGTGGTGAAGTCATGAATAAATGCAAGTAAACTGAGCTTATCCACTCTTATTTTGAGCAGTGGAGTTTACTCACCTCATGCTGCTTCAGATGGAACACCAAAGGGTAAGTTTAAAGGGAAAAAAAATCCAGGGGGGAGTGGGGGATAATCTACTGCTGCCCTCAGCTACTGGCTCAGCCAGTCCAGCACGGAGCAAAGGCAGGGCTGGGAAGCTGCAGACCCACAGAGATTCCTGCTCTGGATATTGAGCACACACAGTTATCTCCTGGTGCTCTGGAAGGGCTGGAGTTGGTTCCCTGCTGTGTGATGGGCAGGGGGAAGCTCCCCGTGCCCCTGCCAAGCGGGAACTCATCTGAACAGGATTTCCTGCCTCAGCCACTGCACACAGAACATTTCACTGCAGGAGAAGACACCCTCAGCTGATGTTTTCCATTAGAAGGCAGTGTTTGGAGGAGGAGCGCTGGATTTTCACTGGAAGCAACGTTACAGCCTTCCAAACTGAAAATAATGAGAGCAGATATTTGAGAGTTGAAGAAGGTATCACCAGTCTTGGAGCACATCACCTGGCCAGCAGTGTCCAATGGACAACGGGACAAACAACCAAATGCTGCTCACCTGGGATGTTCCCCAGGGACAAGGCAAGCTGGAGACACTCTCAGAGCTGGCCAACAACAGCACTGCAAAGCTTGTGTAATGACTTAAATACACTAAACACCATTTTCTGCTCCTTGGAGTTGGGACCACACTTGCCCACTCACCTTGTTTGTACAGAACTTCCTCTAAGCCCTGCCCAGGAGTGGCAGAGCCTGAGTCTCCCATAGACAGGATCTGAAATCTACAGAGATAAATCCATTACGATTATCACATTAAGTTCAAATAAAAAAAGAAGGAGGAACACCCTGCAATTTTATCTCCCTGCAAGCATTCCTTCCGCTCGGCTCTGACCGTAGTGGAGCGATGGCCACGCTTGTCTCCTTGTGGTCTAAACAGCAGAGAGAGCCAGCTTCTTCAAAGTTAAAAGAAAATAGTAATAATGGAGTCCCCACATTCCTGCTGTGTTTATAAAGAGATGTTTTCTTCCTGAGCTCTACAGCATGGCGGGCTTAATCTGAAATTTCTTTTTAATCATAGCGGGAGTCCCAATTAACGTGTCGGGTAATCGTTCAAGTAGAACTGGAGTTTCATGGCTGCAGCAAGGCAAGGAGAGGCTCTGCATCAGGGCACCAGAGCATGGGCAGGGACCAGGAGCACGCCCAGGTGCCACTGCTGGCCTCACCCCCTCCCCAAACCAGGGGGAATGAGGGCAGCTCCGCCCCGCAACTTTAACACACAAATAGGTCCCCGAGCTCCCCAGGCATCGGGAATGCGGCAGCTCCATGGAAAACCTCACGGTGGGAGCGACCGGCGCCGTGAAGCACCGCACTGCTCTCACATGCACCTTCCCGAAGGAAAAACACCCATCACAGTCCCTCCTGCCTCAATCTGCAGGCGTGTAATCCAACACATGTGCTTCCAGCGCGCAGGCGGGGAGGGGGACCTGCCTCTGACCTACTTTCTTTTGTTGCTGGAAGTGCTGATCTCGATGCAGAATTCTGCGAGCAGGCAGAAGCTGTCATTAGGGTCTGGCTTCACCTCTGCCTTACACCGCTCCTTACATCACCGCAGCCACCAATTCCAGCCCGGGTGCTCCCGATTTATGCCGGTGCCAGGACGCTCTGACCCCGTCCTGCCTGCGAGCACAGAAAATTGCCGTCTGTCACGCAGCGGATTCTGGCCAGGCAAGGGGTTACCTGCAGCCTCGGATGAACACCGTCCTTACCCAGAGGAGGATGCTGCAATCAGCACACCCAGGCCAGAGCAGCACGTTACTCTCTGGTTTTTAGTTTGGGTTTGTTGTTTTTTTTTTTTTTTTTATTTTTCATTCACAAGGAAGTTGGGTCTGAGTTAGGCTGACCTGGAAAGCAAAGCTCTTAAAATTCAAATGCGTACACCCAAGGCGGATCTCACCGGGAAGTGTTATGGAAAACACGGGCATGCAGGCTCTTAAAACAAGCTCTTAAACACACAGGCTTCCATCTCGAAGTATAAAAAGTCTGGCGTGAGTGTGACCCTCCTCCAGCTCTCCTCTGGTCCCTCAATATCTCCTGTTAGGATGCTGAGCCGCAGCCCTGAGGTTTGGGAGTTCCAGGCTCACTGCAGTCACTGGGGCTTGTGTAAATTGGTCTTCAGAGAAAAGCAACTCCGCCGCCTTATGCAAAAACACTCTTTAGTAACCTACAAAAGAGCTTCCCCAGAATCTGTCTTCCCCGTGCTCCCAGGTACCCGGGTGTAACACAGCGCCTTGATGTTGCAGATCTGGAGATAAAAGGCTGTTATGTTAAACCCGCATCCTTCAGACCTTGTAAGGCAGTTACTAGAAACAAGCCTTCCCTTCTGCAATGGCTTAAGAACAGACCATTTTAATTGATTAGTTTGCCCATTATGGGTAAGCAGAAGAACAGCCTTGCAATTGAACCTCAGTCCTTGAAATGCAGAGAGACATCAGCCTGCAGTGCATTTGCAAGCCTCAGAGGCTAATTTCTACCCTTTCTGCTGTTCCACTCCCTCAGTCTGGGATTTACCTAAGCACACAGGATGCATCTTTACACCAGGCAGGGGGGGAATTGCTTTGCATTGACGTTCAGTCAACAGATTCTAACGATAAAACAATTTCAAATCCACACTTTGATTAAAACCAGAGCCATGGAAAAATCATGCTAAGGTTCATCTAATGAATTTTACTTCCCGAGACTTTAGCAGAAGCCTGCCAGGGACTAAATCCAAGGGGGTAAAGCTAAATTTGACAGTCTGATAGTTGTCTTCACCCCAACTCCTCATGCAGGCTTAGCAGTATAAATAAATCTGGCGTGGCCACCAAGAAAATAATCCCATCTATTTAGCAGCAACAGTCTACTGGGGAGAGGATAAGAGGCATTTGAAGACAAAAACAACAATCTCAAACTGTATATATATGAAATTAAAGGATGTGGGTAATTAATTGTTTGATAAGATAAAATCTGCGCTAAGTTAGGGCCGTGAGTCAGAGAAATGAGAGATAGAAAATATGTTCATCACTCAGTCCACCTCTTTACCAACACATATATTCTAGCATTTGTCCAGTGTAGGCTTTGTTTTGTTTTTTCAAGTCAATGAATCAACTTTCTTGATATTCAGCCCAATGCCAAGCAGAAGCTACTGGCATTTGCCGAGGATGAATAAATAACTAGTAATGGTACAGTCTCGTGAGATGGTCCAGGAAAATCCTGGGCGAGGTTTCCCCAGGACACGGCTGGCTCGATCACACTCCCCTGTGCTTTCTAAAAGAGCATATATACCTACATATGTACGGAGCTGTGTTGTTACACCAACCGCCAACGAGCGCCGCCCATCCCGCACCTCTCCACGGATGCGTTTTTGCCTGCTGCTCCCATCTCCCCGAAATACCAAGTGACTTGTTTTGAGAAAGCTCATTTCTCCCGGCACCCTTACCTCACTCTTAGCAACCTTCTATTTAAAGTCGCAATCTGTTGCAGCAAACCAGCTTAGGAGTGTATAAACAAGCTGTTATGACCCCGCTGCAGGAAGGGGAGGAAATGGCCTATGCTTTAAAGTCAGCTGCCTTCAATAATTAGAAGCAAGTAGACAAACATGAAAGCAATGACACTTCAATGTTCTGTTATTTAAAGGGTACAGCTGCCGCTCAGTCCCTCGTTACCACCCAGGTATGCAGCCCTGCTGCAATTAGTCAAGCAAAGAAGAGTGTCACTCGCCACAGGAGGGGGGTCACAAACTCTTTCCCTGTCCCTGTTACTGGGAGAAGTACGTGGGGCTTTTTATTTTAATCAGTCTTTTTTTTTTTCCTTAGCCTGCAACGGCAGCTGCTTCTCACATCAGAAACCCTGAAAGGTTTTTATTAGTCCTAATGCTCCACGGAAGAATTAAGAGGTAAGAGCACGTATGTTCTGCTCTGCCCCAAAGAGTGGGAAAGGGAGGAAAATTAGCTCTTCTGCAGCAGCACAGCCCAGGGTGCAGGACTTGCTTACTACCAGAATCAGCTGCTGATGGAGTGAACACATCCATGCACAAGCATTCCCTTTGCAAAGTAGCAGGCTCTGCATTCCTGGCCTGAGAGGGGGAAGCCAAAGGTCCCACAGAGCAGCAGGAGCGTTTCTTCTGGAGCTGTCAGTAGAGGAGACAGTCTCCTTGCAGAAGGCAACGCGGGACTCTGCTTTATTCCATCTCCCAAATGGAAAGTGGAGAAAAAGGCAAAATCAGCACTAACATCACACCTGGGAAGCTTACAGTGCTGCGTGGTTTAAACCTGAGCGGGGCACATATCTCCCATTAGGCTGTCTTGACATTACACTCACAAATAACCCTCAAGTGCTTTTAGTGTAAAAGCCTGAAACTTGTTTGCTGAGGGACTCATTCGCATCAGCATCCTGAGCAGGGAGCCGACTTCTTCAAAGCAGCTTTCTTTAGGGAAACACAGCGCCAAGGAGAGCAGGCACTCAGCTCTTCCAGGAGAAATTAAAGAGGAAAATTAGAGAAGCTGCAGCTTATGCCCATACCAATAAGAGCAGGCGTTTACCACCACTTAAATAATTAAAAAGATTTTTCACCAGTGACCAGGTTGTCACCGACTCATCTCACTGCCACCCATGGATGCAGGCGGCAGAGCGACAGCAGGGCTCTGCTCTGAGGGGATTCTGCAACCCCAGTAATCCCAGCACAGTGAACTGCAGGGAAGAGAAGAGGAAAGACAGAGGAGGAAAAACCCCGTTTTTCTCAAGAAGCTCCGCTATGATTTCTTTTGGGATAGGACCCAAGGTTTGTATAGAACAATTTTTTGCTAGACTATGTAGTACTGACTGCATTAGAATGCTGAGACTTTGGGAGCAATTATCCCAAAAAACAGCATGCCAGGCAGAGCAGTGCAATTAGGCTGCATGTTAAGAGGCAGGATCCAGGCATTAGCACCTAAACCAGCACGCACGGGACACAATCCACATTTAGTGTATTTACAACACATGACCTAATAGTAAAAGCAGTAATTAGCTACTATTAATACCAGTGGATGAAAATAGAGGGGAAGGGAAGCTGCATAACACAAGTTATTTATACAGAGGTGGCTCCACCAGCCAGGAGTAACGATGGCAGTGGTGTTTCATGCTCATCCCCAGCCCCAAGAGGGGACAGGGTGGCTCAGGGATGAGGAACAGCCTTTGGAAGCCTCTGTGGCTGTGCCATGGGCGTTGCAGCTTGCAGGGAGGATGGGTACTCCAGGCTGAAGGAGGTGGATTTGAATCCCACCTACATCGCCTCTCCACGCACCGAGCTCGCACGCAGCAGCCGCTGCCCGTGGAGAATCTCTCCCAGAATCTTCAAATGGGATTAAGTAATACACAACCTGTGGAGGGTAAACCAGAAGGATGACACCCCCTCTCTTTTTACTTATCCAAAATATTCCCAGGCAGTCAGGCAAGGCAACAACTGCAGCGATACAAAGCAACATCACGACGTCTCCTAGAGCAGGAAACAGGACTTGGCTCAAAGCTTTTGTTAGGGAGAAGAGGGTCCTTTCATAATACAGCCCTTTGTTCTGCTGGAGGAATTCAAATGCTATAAATTCATCCCCCTGGTAAATGCAGCAGTTATCAGGCATTTTACCACAGGATTCCTGGTCTCCTAGTGAAGTTAAATGCAGTGCCATTACGGCAGCACTTTAACGTGTAAATATTACATTCCCAGTTCTTTAGGAGATGTTCATTTAGTGAAATAAAATCCTGCTAGTAAAACACCTGATCAAACCCTTCAGCTGAACTGGCCCAGTAATTGCTCTAGGACTGGAGGGAGTCCAATGACTGGTTGCAATTTATGACCACTTTAGGAAAAAAATCTACCTTGAAGCATCCGCTAAGGACTGAGTTGTAGATGAGATCATGGAGTACATTTACATCGCAGCTTTCCATAACGTTAAGTGGCCACTAATTCGTGCTGAATTCCTTTGTAATTCTGATGGAATCACATCTGACAATCACATAAATAGCAAAAAATTCCTCAGGAATAATGTTACTACAACAAGGAGTAAAAGGCAAAGGAATGATTCATCTTTCATGGTGAGACATGCCCTTTTCTATCATCTCTACTCACCCAAAATAATTTGCCCAGCCCAAATTTCACAGCCAGGGCTGACAGACACCAAGTTGTAAAGGGGTCACTCTCCTGAGCCACACAACTCAGCCACAGTTACAGTTTGAGGGAAATACAGTTAAAATCTGAAGCTGTGAGAAAGCATAAAGACAATTAAGCAACAAGATGAGCTGCCTGAGGGAGGCGGCAGGAAAACCTTGATGAAGATTTTGCTGCAAGCAGGGGGCTGCATTAAATGACTATCATCTCCACTGTTATTAAAAATCCAGGGGTCGTGGTAGGAAGTGGACAGAGAGAAGGGATGCAAAACACAACCATTTTAACCCTTTCCATTCAGCAGAGAGAATCAGGGTTAGGAAAGGGTGGAAGAAAAAGAGCAGAATGCAGGAAAAAGCAGAGTCATAAATGTATCGGAAGACTAAGATCCAGCTGGAGAGCTGTAAAATGGCAGAGCAGAGTCAGAATCCTGTCAAAGACATGGAGGGGAGGGATCATCACAGATTTTAAGAGTTTGGTGTTTTCTCCTTCCTGCAGTGAGGGTAAATCCTCTCCACACTCTGGAACCATGGAGGAAAGGTGGGTTTAGGCTCTCTGCATCCCCCAGCTCCAGAAAGCAAACACTGGTCCTGCCCTGGAAGAAAAGTGGTTTCATCACCTTCAATCCTGCTCCAAAAGGGCTGTGTTAGAAAAGCCACAATCCCTTTGGCACTTGAACAGCACTGAAATCAAAACACCAGCTCAACTCCTGCCTCCACGTCCTCCCCAGGAGAAAAAACACCTGGGAAAGCCATCAGGACATCTCTTCCTCTTGCTCCACGGACCTGAGAAACCTGGAGATGGTCCCAAAAAAGCTGTATTTTGACTGTCTCAATTAACCAAATAGCTAAAAACTTTGTTATTTGCCTGGCACCAGTAGAAGCAGGGTCCATATGCTGAACTAGAACAAGGACTTGTTCGAGGAATTGCTGCCTGCATCGAGAGATGCCAGAAGCCAGATGGGGGATTTATAACAGCACAAGGCTGGCTCAACGGGCAGGGGCTGCTCCAGCACAGCGTGTTCCTGGAAGAAAGCAACACTCACCAAAGTTAGGGGAAAGGGTTAAAAATAAAAGTGAGCAACTTTCTTATCATGCACTCCTTGCCTTCCGCTAAATTAACATCGGAATCAGAAATCAGATGACGCTCCGGGCTGCCTAGAAATTGTTTTTACACTTTCAGTATGCCCATGGCCAAAGCCTAGACAATATATGTTCATGTGAGGTGATTATTTAATGAATTAAGGGTGCAGAGAGATTAGGAGGAGCTGATGCTCCCTTGTGCTCTTCTCCTGAACAAAGACTTCAGGACCAGCTCCACCAAACAGCAACAGCATCCCTGCAAAGGTGACTGGCTGATGCCTCAACTCTTTTGGACAGCAAACACATTCCCCATCTCTCGTGGAAGTTACGGGGCCTGGGTGTGATGTGAGGCAGAGGGATGCACAACACGATGTTGCAGTTTTAGCTTCCCATTGGGTGCAATAATTACAGGTAGGGAGTAACAGCAGCATCTCTCCGTAAGGCTGTTAATAAAGTTCACCTTCACTAGCTAAACCCATTCCTCTTTCCTAAAGACTGGAAGAGATTTTATAGCAGATTCATCACCTCCACCCTTTAATTCTATTTTTGGAATCTATTGAACTTTTGCATATGTTGAAATGAAAAGAGTCTATATTAACACAACCACTTTTTTGTTACTGTAATGAGAGCCTTGAAACCACCACAAAGAGAAACATGCCTTTTAGCAGCTGAAACAAATTATTACAGCAACTGAGTCTTAAAAGGAATTTCAAGTAAAAATATAGTATTGCATGAAGTTGTTATGGCAACTGATGTTGTAGAGTAACTGCACTGGGGCAAGTTTTCCTCCTTCATCCTGCTCAGCAAAGTCTGGGAAAAACTTTATGATAAAATTGTGCCTTAATTAGTCAAATAAGTCATAAATATAGCTTATCCCAAAATCCTTAACATTCCAGCCTCATGCAGCCTGTGTGCAGTTAGTCTACTAATGAGAAAATATATCTACTAAAGCTCCACTTACCATTAAAAATCCTATCCAATATTTTTCTAATACAATTTATCAATTTAAACACATTGCACAATGTAATATTCTGCAGCATTCCATTAAAATGATAAATAGCTATGGAAAAAACAAGGGATTAAACATACTGTAATGTAATCTAACAGTATTTAAACATAAATAAAAAGACTTAAATATGGATGGGAAATGTACCGTATTTGCGAGCAAAAAGAGCTCGAGTCGCTCCCTAGGTTGGAGTATTAATAGGCCAGAGGAAGCAGAGCAATGAGAAATGACAGTCAACTTCAGAGGATATAAAATGTCCATTAGGCTTTGTTATAAGATTACATCAAAGCAGTTCATATGTTTTAATCTGGGGAAAGAGAAAGCAGCTACTTGGGGTCTGTGCCTGGGGGCTGCCTCTGTGTACTGAACCAGACAGTTTGCATAATGAACAATTTTTATTCAATCAGGATTTCAGCACAGATAGTTCCCACTCAATGGGCTCTAACACAAATGGGGCTGGATATTGATGCTATTCTTCAAGCTCCACCTGCTGGCTCCGGAAGAAGTGCTGGTGGCTTTCTGAAGGGCCAGTTTGTGGAGGGACATCAAGTTATTGGGATAAAAATCCAAGCCCAGGCTCTGCGCTTCTTGGCTTTCTCAGTTGCGAAAAAAACCCCAACAACGATCAACCAAAAAACCCCAGAACCCTCAAAAAAAAATCAAATCAAAACAAAACAAAAACCCTACCAAAAAATCCCCCCAACTTTAGCGTTTTCCTTGCTTTGTACCAATAATTTGGCTGATTTGCTTAGGCAGATGTTGAGCTGCAGACGAGCTCCCGCAGCAAAGGTGCACGAGCTGCCAAAACCTGCCTGGTTGAACCCACCTGATTACCAAGGGAGTTGCCTTGTGCTCAGAGTGCAGCCAAAAGGGCAGAGCAGCCAGGGAAATCATTCCATTTAGCGTGCGCCTTCTGCACAATAATTACTTCTTTAAATTTTGCTCCGCTGCTCGAGCCATTAGAAAAACGCACTATAAACAAAGGTGATTTTATGCAGACAATAGCTGAGCCAGTCATTTTTAAAGACAGGCACACCATGACTTATCTCCCAGGATGAGCAGCTCTTATGAGATAGCTGAAACAGGGTTTATAGCCTAAACCCTATTTCCAAGGGTTATTCCAGTGGCTGCGCTGCTGGATCACCTTCAGCTTTAGCAGCAGCATGGAGTTCACTTACCCCACAAACGCAAGCCAGGGTCGCTAGCAGCTTTATGGAGAGGAAGAGCCCAGGCAACACTTGGCTGCACAGAAGTGCTTGCTAAACCCTAGGATGATCATTTAAAGGTTTCACATACACACCTGATAATTCAGAGTTAATTAGTGTGGGTATATTAGAGATGGTTTTGCCTGCACCTCTGGATTCTGCCTATTGATCAGGCACTGCGGCTGCTCTCGGCTCTGGGAGGAACTGTTGCAGTGAATTTTGCTTCCTGCCTGATTCAGGTAGGCTTTGCTTCTGACTGGCACCAAATCCCTTCTTCCTATTTCCAGAAGAAAAATAGCTCGCTTTTAATCTAGACCTTCCAAAGCTCCTGCCATGCCTGTGACGTCCTGAATGCAGAATTATGGCTTTCCCTGGTTTCTGCTCATTTGTCTGGAAGCCTGTAGGTTGTTGTATCTCACCCCCAGTACTTTTTTGGCTCCATCCAGAAATATTCCTTTATCAATTCACCTGACAGCGATCCAGCAGGAAGGGTGTGTTGGAAGATGATGCTAATCCAGAGAGACCATTCTTCAGTTGGAACATTCATGAAGTCTAATGAACTATTGGCAGAAAGGGACTTCTGTGGCGCAATTAAAACTCGCTTCTGCGAGACACAAAATATTGCAACTAAAAGTTAACGGTGCCAAGCAGGGGAGGTGGATTAGCTCAGGGAACATAAATTGGTGAGAAGAAGCCACTTCCTTCTCCCCCCATCCCCAAGCCTTATGCATTAAGCAAAGCTGAAATAATGAATATGTATTGCAAGGTGTTTGCTACAAGCCTACTTATAAAGTGCACAGCCAGGAACTCCTGGAAGGGGGATTTATGGGAGCAGTCACACACAGCTGGCACACCGTGTTCTGCAGGCTTCAATTGGGATGAATGCCCCCCCTGTAAGCACTTAGCACCCACCACAATAAACTAAGGTGTATAAGCAGAGTCTAAAGTTTATTTTCAGGAGCATCCCTTGAGGGGGAATGCTAAATCAACCACCTCAGGTTTGGTAAATTGAACGGGAAGTCTGAGCTGGGAGAGGGGACGTGGCTCATTTTCTGCTCTGAGATACTCAATGTCCTCAAAATGCTCAAGGAAGAAGAGGCAAAGCATGGGAATAGGTTGCTGCTTGAGGACTGGACCAGTCATTAACACCAGATGACATCCCATTAATCAGAGGAAATGACACTAACAGGACCATTACAACGCTGTGATCTTTCACCAGCTTTGTTAACTGAGGGGGAAAAAAACCCAAACCCATCGGACACTAAGTTTTAATTTCAAAAAGAAATTCACCTTCAAATTGCTTTGTCTTTTTGCATTTGTTTCCAAGCACAGTAATTAAAATTCTAAATCACAATACAGTTGCTCTTTTCCTTAAATCTCACTTGGCAATGAGCATGCTCTCCCCAAAATCCGATACGAGGCCGGAGTATAATGAGAGCAAGTCAAGCAAAGCTTTCTACAAGGTGAAGGCAGCTCCTGGAGCTTTAGCATCAGCCAGGAGCTGTGGTGACACAGGCTCTGACTGCAAAGGCTGGCTTAAGGGCTGATGCTAAAGACCATGTCCACTGATAGGTGGGATATTAATGCCACTCCTTTCTCCAAACCCCCTAAGTCTGCACCGCTGCCTGGGAGAGGTTTGAAGACTAAAGATATATTTTTTGAATTATTAATCTCTTTGCAGAAGCTGTACACTTGGAGACAGCACGGAAAATAGGTTAAGGCTCACAATAAGCTGAATGAGTTAAATCAGAATCAGGCAAGTGTGCTGACAGCCAGCTCCTGCGACTCTTAAGCTTATGGGCCAAGGTATGAGTACGAGGGGAACAGCAGGATCAAGTCAGATAAAATGAACATGTTGGGTTTGACTAGTCTATAAGGAAGGGTCAAGCAGTGGCTTGCTGGTGGGACCTATGGCCAACATGGAATGACTGACTGAAGCAAAGAAGGACTGACATTACTTCTCCAAATTATAAATTCTGCTTCCCAATCTATCTGAATGGATTAACCTCAAAACATGAGATCCGGAATTTAAAGATTCAGAATTCAGAAGCTATTATGAGTCAAGAGCAGGAATTAGCATTTGAGTTATAAATATGCTCTAACAAACTGACAGGAGTCGGCTTGCTGTTCCTTCCCTTTTTGAAGATGGTGGCATCATACTCGCAATATTTAGAGATATAAACCTAGGAGTGATTTTCACATCCCAGCTGGATGTTAACAACGTGGCTTGTTGGGAGAACACTGCTCTTCATCAAACCAGTGCTGCCATGCAGGAAGCTGTTACAACAAGGCAGGGTCTGGGTTTCCAGCACAGGGGATGGGAGCTGTCCAAAGAGAAAGCGCCGTCCCAGGGCACAAAGCTGTGCCACAGCACCCTGAGCTCCTACAGGTCCTCCCTTACCTAAAAGGCTGTCAGGAGAGAGGCAGACACGAGCACACTCTGAATAAACAGGAGCCACTAATATCAGAGAAAGTCTCCAGGCAGTAAGTAATGAAGGCACTAAATAACTGTACCCGCTATTCGGATTTTCTGCCAAACATTAGCCAATTTAAAAGGCAGCAAGAGGCCTTTTACACAGGGAGAATTTCTTTGAGCACCGACTTAAAAGCTGAAGTTTGGCAGGAAAGTGTCTGAGAAGGATGGGGGAGAGGTAAAAGCCAATTTCACCTGGTAATCTGCTACACTATTTGTGTCCTACCCAGACCACACTTCATGCATTAAGAACACACTGCAGCTCTCCCCCGCGCTGGGGGAGCGGGGAGCTAATGGTTTCTATTACAGGCATGTGTGGAGGGTGGCTGTGGCATGCACATCTGTCTGCAAAATAGATGTTAGCTCTGGAAACTGCCTAAACACCTCCGTTCCCCAGCAAACGGGGCCGGCAGCGGAGTTTTTTGGGCTCCCTCCCGGCGTGACAGGCGGGTGATTGACAGGGCTCGGAGCCGAAAGCCCGCACGTGCTCCCACTGTAAATAGTAAAGCTTAAAAGCCTCAGCCCTAACTGACTATTTCACAGGCTTCAACTCGGTTACTCTAATGAGGATTTCCACACACACGCACAGAAAAAAGAAAAAGGGAAAAAAAAAAAGTCTACACATTCTCAGTGCAAGGCGGAAAAAAAAAATACGAACCAACAACCAAACAGCAAAATAAACAGCTGGTGAAGTGAAATACGAGGTTAGAGCCCTCTCTGATTCAAGAGAAGATTATTAAAACAGCTATAAAGATGGTGTTGGCATCTCTTGAAATGAGTTTGTTACATTCAGAAGAGGCAGTTACACATGACAAACCATTTTCTGTTTAATTAGAGGGCTCTGTGTGGAACACTTCCAGGCGGAGGAGGGGAGCAGATTGCCACCCAGCATCTCAATTATGGGACAGAGCCTTAACGATTCGACATGCAAATGTTTTTGACTGACCGCAGAGGGACAAAAAAAAAAAAGAGGGGAAAAAAAAAAGAAGAAAAAAAAAGCTGTTCAGGAGGTTAAGGAACAGGAGCTTTGTCCCAGCCTTCAGCAATCTGGGCTTTCTTGCCACACACATCAGCGCTTAAGGTTTATTTCTGCCCAAGGAATCGCTTCTACCTGCTGGCTGAAAAAAACCCCCAAAACTTCTATGGGGAAAATCACAGAGGTACCCTCTGTCCAACCTTGGTTAAAAGCTTTCTATTCTTCCAACCAGGTAAAATAATTCATGGTTGAGGAATAGAGCAGGACCTTGGTATTCGCACCAAAGCTCTGAAAGTAAGCAAGCACAGGAAGGAAATTCTAGCTAATACAAGTTAAATATAGGTTATGTTAGCTGCATTTTACAAGCACTAAGAATGTTTTTGGAGAAAGCTGTCATTTTTAATGACAGCACAAGCTCCAATTACCACATAGCTGATACACTTGGGATTTGGAAGTTTTTTTTTAAATCACTTGAAATCTAAAAAAACCTTCATTATCAGCTTCTGAGTTGGATGTAAATAACTTCACCTGGTGCTAAGAAGTTTAACATTTCACAGGGGCACACGAACAACTTAAAGCCATTTATAAATGCAGCTTCAGCTTCCTGGCAATCTAAATGCAGTCTCTGGCAACTTGAGCAGCAGCAAAGAACACAAGGCTGGGCTGCAAGGGGAAGAGGAGCGAGGCCAAAGGAGATGTGAGAGCATCACCAAACCCTGGAATAAGGCAAGAACACACCTCAGGCTGCACGTACCTGTCAGTTCAGGGGAAAGATTAATCTTGCTGCTAGGCTTAAGAAAGGCCACTTAAGCTTAGAGCAAAACCATGTGTCACCTTGAGCCTAAACCAGAGCATTTGCCCCACAAGATGCTTTGAGAACGAAAATGCAGCTATGCTGAGGAAACCCTCTGACCAATGGAACCCTCCCAGCTCTACCAAGCTGTCCCTTGGTTCCCTCAAGCTTTCATCACTCACCAAGGTTAACAAACCCAAAAGCAAGTCAAAAAAATAAAAAAAACACCCTGAACTTGCTTACAAAAAGCTCCTTGGAGAAGTCTGCAAAAACCAGCACAGCGCACAGAGCCGCTCCAGCCCCAAAACCGAATGCAGGAGGCAGCAAAGCTGAAGGCTGAAAATTCCCCTTCCCCACAGCTATTGTGAAAGCCTTACAGTCAGCAAGAAGAAGGGCAGCCTTCTAGCTGGTGGCAAGCACAAAGTGGGATTGAATCATTACTTGAAGAACGTGTTTCAGTGCCTATAAATAAAAACCTGCGAGGCTCCTTGCCAAAGAAGCGCAAGTCAATATCGCTTTTCTATATGCGCTGTCAAACTTTACTTTTAGACAGTATATTAATTACCTAGTCAATAATTGTGGGTTTCATTAGTGTATTAAATACCTCAATCAATAATATTTATCCTTTTCAGAGTCGGTCTTCACCAAAAACAAAGGGAGGAGTATTTTTTGATCCTGCAGTTCAAAAAGTCAGTGCAGCATAGCAGCAAGGCTTTAATGGAAAACATAAAACACTAGAAACAGACAAAAATCGGATTATTACTCTTATTTTTCAGCCTTTTGTACAATAAGCCATGAGGGAATTCCGAGAGCTAAACTGATGGCAAAAAAAATTAGATTTCTTCCTCTTAATTGCTCAGCAGTGATGTCAGAGTGGACATGACAAATGTTCACATCTTTCATTTCTCCATCAGATAAACCAGCAACCAGCTCTGCTCTGCCAATTTTCTGAGGATAAACTCTCAGAGCAAAGAGCCCATTTCTGGTGCATCCCCTGCACTGCAGCTTCCCAAGTGCCTTTATCCTAACCCAGGCTATCTCTGGGAATTACATCCCTAAGAGAGGTAACATCCTCACGTGGGACCTTCAAGAAAATCTCATCAGGCAACACAAAAGGAGCTCAGGAGGGTGATTTTTTTGTTGGTTTTGTTGATCTTTTAGGGGTTTTTTTTTGGTTGTTTAAAATCTCCCTTTAAAGGGCAAAATGTTTGGGACAAATTTAAAAAAAAAAAGCCTTTGCAAGTGTCCGGTTTATTTTAAATAACTTACAAGGATGGGAAAAAAGAAAAGCACAACAAGCAGCCGAGGAACACTCCCGGAGGCATGCTTTTGGCATGGCACAGAGGCTGAATTTAACAACAAATCAATGCAATATAAACAGGAAAAAACCTAAAAACAAACAACACCCTACCCCCCAAACACAGACACCTAAATATCCAAATAAAATACACAGAAAAATGCATAACAGGCCTCATGAAAAATCCATCTGGCTATCCAAACTACTTTTTTTTTTTTTTTAAATACGCATATGATTGAAATGCAAAAATGTAAACATGAAAAACAGACTTTAAAAACTGTGAGAAGGTCTGTGGGCCTCTTGCATCCTCACAGATAATATATTAAAGAGAATTTCCACTCCCTGTAATAAGATTACTGATATTTACTGCACTACTCCAGTATTTATAATGCGTAATAGTGCTGCAGACCACTCCTTTCCACGAACACAGGCTTTGGAAGTAGGCAGCCCACTCCATTTCACGTTTTTCCTAAGCCTTTTATATCAAAGTGATGGGAAATTTCCTTTTCTTTCCCATCTGAGTCTGCCCAGCAGCCCTACAGCTGCCTGAGGGGTGATGGAGAAGCCCTGTGGGGTGGCCACTCTTCTCCAAAGTGGCCACTTGTTCCAGGGCTAAAAAACCAAGGAGGCCAAAGGAAAGATGACAGAAAAAGGGCCTGTGCCGGTTTGGACACAAATCCAGGAGGAAACAACCCAAAAGGGGCGTCTCTCTCTCCGTCTCCTGCCTGCCAGGCAAGCAGGCCCCGGCAGCACCTCCCCCACGGGTTCGGGAAAGTAATTTCTCAAGTGAAAGTGAAAAAAACTATTTATTTAACAAACAGAGTCCCCCCGCTGTCACGGGGAAAAAAGGATATTGAAACCCCCTCCCCTGTCCCCTAAAAGAGGACTATGGATTTTAGAGTTCTTCCTGTAGGTAAAACCTGCAGTCCTGAGCTGGGCTGGGCCGGCCAGGCAGGGTCCGACGATCCCCCTTGGAGGGTCCCGCCGAGCAGGGCCGGAGAGGGGAGCTGGTCTGGGATGAAAAGCAAGCCAAATACAGTCCAAAAAGGAACAGAAGCCGCTGAGGCAGATCACAGTCCCTTCTCCGCTGAAAGCCGAAGAGACTAGAGAGCAAAAGTCCTCTAACCAACAAATGTTGTCAGAACCGGGAGAGAAAAGAATGCAAAACATTCTAGTTTCAAGGTCAAGCTGGCTGCTTTGAAGAGTTCCCTCAGCTTCTCTCTCCCCCCTTTGCAATTTAAAGGTACACTAGAAATCAAGCAGGCGATGGGGAATACAGAATGGTCATAGAATCACCCCAAGACAGGGCCCCAGAAGGAAAGTTAATATTCCCTCCTCAAGATGTTACGCTGCATCTTGGGCAGCAAATTCAAATATCACCGGGGAATTAGGAATCAAAACATCAGAGTCATCGGCTTCCACTCTCACACCCGTTGCACTAAAAGGACAATCCCGTCGTGCTGGGACACAGCAGCCCACACACACACACTCATCCCAGCTGCCAGGCAGAGCAGCACAAAGCAAGCAGTCGCTCCTGATCCGTCTGAGACCACCATTTATTCCTTGCAGCAGCTCCTGGGGATGTATCACTCCTCAAAGCTTTGCTTTGGGGACAAAAGAAACCCCCCAAACAAACAACAAACCACCTGATGCATCTTAAAAACTGGCTCAGACAGAATCTGCCCTCCGGGGACTCGTAAGGGGTCACTAACAACTCATTTAAAATTCACGCCCAGTGAAAACACAGCTCAATCCCACCAGAGGGAATTAAGACAAACAGCAAACTACCTGAACATGGCCCGGCAGAGCACGCTCCAGATCTTCCCTCGGCCATGCAGAACTTGACGTTCTTGTGTAATTGCCTTGGCACCTGCCTGTTTCAAAACCAGCAGC
The DNA here is from genome assembly GCA_013398955.1 of Callaeas wilsoni. Lineage (NCBI taxonomy): Eukaryota > Metazoa > Chordata > Aves > Passeriformes > Callaeidae > Callaeas > Callaeas wilsoni. The sequence goes on from VWPU01010626.1 coordinate 54,591, forward strand.
CTCCCAATTTCATCTCTGCTGTGTACATTTAATTTAAAGCAAAACACAAGCAGCCACAGGAATCCTCACCTCGCAGAGATCCAGTTATGAACAATTCCAGAATCCTTTCCATTGAGCAAATACATATTCAGCCCGGGTAATGGCTGAAGCCAACCAGAGTAACCTGGATAGTAGCAGGGGAGATTTATGATGAAGGGAAGGCAGGCACAGGCTAGTTTGCCAATAATCCAAATTAGCATTGTGAGTCCACTTAATTAGCACAGTCAGAAGAGCCCAGAGCCTTTGTGAAGTTTTCCACGGCTCGTGCCAGGGGCTGCAGGGATCTACCAGGGTTTGGATGGCTATGGCCAGTTGGCAGTGAGGTGGAAGGAGAATGGAGACACCTCCACAGCTTCCTTGCCCTCACTCCTCAGCTGGATACCACACTTTCCTGGGACTGACAAACAATTTGTTCACCAGTTACCTTCAGCGGTGCTAGCCTATGATCAGGGGAAGCAAGGCAAGATAGATAGAGGGATATATCTTTTATATAAGTGGGAAATCATATGCCCCTCTCAGGATTCATTCTGCTATATTAGCTCTTCTAGGCCCCTCCTAAAAAAGATCCTCATTCTCCTACTCAGCAGTGTAGTCCTCCTCTGTACTCGCCCCAGCTGAGTTTCTTTTTTGCCTCTCCACATTGCAGGCCAGAGCTGTACATAGCATTCGAGATGAGATCTCACAGCAGAGGCTTATATAATGCTGTGGCACTTGTATAGCTACACTAGAAATACCTTGCCTCACATAGCTTGATGTTTTTATCATATACTAGCTGATTAAAGCATGATTAAAACCCTCCAACTCTTCAGTCACTAATGAGCATCCACTTTAGAGCGGAGGGTTGTTTTTTATTAGTCCTCAAATAAATGGCTTTTCACACAAACTGTTTTAAGTTCATTTTCTGTTCCAGTTCTCAAGGTCATTCAGCTGATCCTGTAAGATACCTTAATGCTCTTGAGCATTGATACCCTCCACGTCTAGTGCTCTGGCTGACGGCACAGTGAGCCCAGCAAAATGGATGTGCAGCAATTCCCTCTGGGAGAAGGAGCTGCCCCAGCAGAGGCAGGTGTGCAACACTCAGAGCAGCAAACACCTGCCAAAAACAACACCCACAAAAACTTCCTGGTGCATACGGACGGCCCCAGGAACTGGAAATGAGCCTCCAGGAACATTGTGCACTACCACTTGTTCCCAGTTTCCCAAAACTGGGTAGGAGGGTTAGGAAGGGAGCAGTACTAAAAGACTGGTTAGCAGAGTGGAAAGATGGATTATCACCACTAACCCACCATTTGTCAATCCAGAACTGTGCTGAAGACTGTAATTTTCTAGTCAATGCTTTATAAGCAAGGTCAGAGGGAACAAATACTTCAATAAAAAAAATGCAAGACATCAGCAGAAGAACCCAGTCATGATCCTCAGAATCCAAAAAAGAAGAGGTTGTGTTTGCAATTAATGGGCCCAGAATAATGTGCTTCATGTCCATCAATGGAAATGACATTTACAGTACTTAAACACCAAGACTTGAGATGACAAACAGGAAATCACAGGGAATAAAGGGCACCAACTGAATACACGAAGAAACTGTGCTCTACGGAGCAAAATAAATAAATAAATCTCACTTCTGCTACCAGAGACCCACTGCAGCATTGCCTGGATGCTTGGAGCTGTGCAGCAAATGCCAAGCTGTGAGCTGCAGCCAGGGAACACATAATTAATGTGATTAGGAGCACACAGAGCTAGCATGCTCTGCTGACTGAAAAGCCCAGTAGCATAATTACTGTTTTCTGTACTAGCTCTATGTCTGAACAAATCTCAAAGCCTGGTTAGTTTTAGACTGCTGTGTAAACGTCAATAAAAATCCCAGAAGTGCCAGCTCATCAGCATTCTCAGGCACAGAAATGGTGAAAATATCACTGCATTTCCATGCTGTTAACATCAGGCAAAGAAGTCTCCATTCTTCAGTCTAACCTTAGAGTTTGTAATAAGGTAACATCTCCCCCAAGTGAATGCTTATTATGAAAGCTAATTAATTGCTTTCCAGTAATGAGAAGTCTTTGGTGTTCAAAGAAAGCAAAATTCACTACAGAGGAATTAAACAGTGTTTATTGAAACAAAGCTCCCCCCATTTAAAGACCTCTTTCTGATTAACATCGTTACAAATAAAACCAAAGGAACTCAACATACAAACATACAAAACATGTATAGGCAGGAACTGTGAGCCAAAAAAAGTCAGTCAGAAATCTATAGCATTAATTGAAGAGAAAACTAAAGCAATGCTTTGTAGTTGCCTGGATTTCCCTGGGGGATGGAGAGTCAATGCTTATCTGCCTTCCTCAGAAGAGACAATTTTGATTAATATCAGACCCATCTGACTCAGTCTATTAAACCCTGAAGGAAGGATATTCTTCAGATATAAGAGATATGTCTTTGATTAATAATTCTACCATATTGCCATTCCAAGCATTAACAACTGCATGGCACCTGTGGAAAGCGAAAGCCTTTGAATTCCATGGAAGGGAACTAACTTGTACTAATAGACCTGTTCTCTTTTGTCCATATCTGAAAGCTGTATGACACTGTTCCTCCTACCCTCTGCTGCACAAGTCAAAGTGTCAAGGTTGTCACTACTTCCTCGCAAAGAAGACAAAATGGTTATATAATTCAGCTTTACATACAGGAAGAGAGCAAAGTTACTTCAGACACTCTGAGGGGTTTGTCTAAAGATCCTGGCAATCTGTCTAGAGATTCTCTTCAGTGCTGTCAGAGTTTAACAGACCACAACAGGCTACAAAATTGTGGCCATCAGAGTGCACTCTTACCTACCAGGGCACATGTCCAGAGAAATGCATCAAAGCACTCAGCCCACTACGCTGGGCTGCCATGCACAGTGTAACTAACGCTGAATTGTCACACACGGGTGGGGAAGAAGTCAACGTAACATTATCTATTGAGCTTTTCCTGGAAGTTCCAGGCTCAAGCAGCCAGCACTGGCCTCCTCACCCCAGCTGAGCATTTCTCCTGATGTTGGCAATCAACCTCTTGCTGTATTCTCTGTAGTTCACGGGTTTGACGTCCATTGCCGTGGCCTTAATACGAGATTCGTCCTGCGAAAGAGAAATCTTAGTATGTAAAAGAACATGAAGCACTCCAGGCATTTGGTTCCAACCTCCTTCTGCCCCAGTAACTTACTGCTCTTGGTATCTGGGTTAGCTGGGAGCGCCAACACGACTCCCAGAGCTGGTAAGTTGTTTTCATGTGAAACCAGCCACTCTTGATGAGCCTGAGAGGGAGCAGCAAGGATCCCTCCTTCAGTGCTCAAGACTGACAGTATTTGTGTGATCTTTGGAATCTTCTGTTCTCTGTGAGCAAGGGAAACCTCTCCCCACAAACATAAGAGGAGGAAGTCACCTCCTATGGAGACAAGTCGAACTACAAAAGCCACAAGTTACATTATTTGCCTTTTGGGCAACACTTACGTTGTAAGTCTCCAGTTTCACTCGGATCCTGAACTCGTAGGTGTTGAAGTTTGCATTTTGGAACACTTCTTCAAAAGCCTGCTCGTTCTGAGGGAAGGACAAAGACAGGGATCAGCTGCAGACACTCCAGGCTCCCAGTAGTGCCATGAACTTTGAGAATAGCTCAGCTTTTGGGGAGGCTGGCAAAACACTGAAACTACCTGGCCCACACAGGCAGAGCCGAGCCTTCCATCATCACATTTTAGATGCCAAACCCATAACTCAAGAGTTTTTAAGATAAAAAGGTGAGAACTTTTTAGCTGCTTAAACAAAGGAACATAAAATTGCACCGAATCTGCAACCAGGTATAAGGAACAAAAATACTACAAACCTACAGGAACTGTCAAACTGGCTAATTCTGATGTTGTGCTGTGATCACAAACACTGACAGAGTTAACTATTTCCCTATTAATTGCCTTATTAGGCATTCTGGTTTTCTGCTTATCCATCAAAGCTGCATGTATCCTTCACATCCTGACACAGGCTTATTTAAGAGAATGTTCTATAAAAAAAGCAGATCCATGTTTTGAACGTGCTTTAATAACCATGAGAAGACTGTGTCATATTTATAACATAAGCTGCTTCTAATTACCATATGAACACTAAACATCATCATCATCATTTATAACAGACAATTTGTCAAAACAGTAGAAAAGGAGAAGGCAAGTCGTGGAGACTGAAAAAAAAAAAGTTTATTTTTGTAAAAAATATGAGTCGTAAAAACCTTTGCTGACATTTGAAAAAAATCCTGCATCCCCCTGATGATACTGACAAGTAATTATTAATGCATTTATCTACCAGATGCACTTGACTTGATCAGTCACTCCAGCAGCAGACAGAGCAGCTGATCTGGAATTGAACCCACCCCAGTTCCACTCACATTCCAAGTGTTACATCTGCTGTTTTTCACTGTGTGCAGCACTATTTTACACTACACAGTGATTCTCCTAGGGTTTAGAAAAGCACAACAAATGGAGGTGAACAGGAACAGCGAGGTTCACAGATTACAGAATTTAGGCATATCCCTCCTGAATATTAAAACCCCTTCCTTTGGCCACCTTATGGATTAGAGGATAAGAAAACTCGCTTAATAAAGCATTTAGCTCCTCTTTGCAGCTCTGTCACAAACTGTGCTAACCATTAAGTGAGCTGAAAATGCCCTCAACATAGCAGTCACTGCTACCCCACGTTACCTCCTTTGGTATCTAACAAGCACAGGCAAGCAGCAGATGAAAACCCTTGCACATGTATCTCTGCTTAGCGTGGTCACGGGCTGCACATGAACTCCATCCATACTGTGAGCAGTGAAAAGACTCCCACCAACTTCACAAGGCACTGCATCAGGTCTATCAGAGAAAAACCACTAAGAAAAGCTTACTGCAAATGCATCGAGTACCATTTTTAAAGGCTCGTAAAAGTGTCAAATCAAAACCAATTTCTCCTGGAACACAAAGCATTCCCGCTCAAGGGCTCACTCCATATTATGTTCCATTTTCTATCCTCAGCCATTTCCATTAGGCAGCTCTTCAAAAGACATTACATGTTTGTACTGGTACATAGGATCTGCTGTCTCTCCTTCCCCACCCAGTTCTCTTCAGCATTAAAAACGACTATGAAATTTTGTTTAAACTCTAGCAGAGATTAAGCATGGCTGAAGTAAGAAAATATTGACAAGTAAAGAATGTCTGAAAATGGAAATGCAAAAGTGCAAGCACATCTAATTAGAATCCCCCCAGCAAGACATCTTCCTACAGAACAGAGCTCTCCAGCCTTCCTAATACCACAAAAAACTCACCACCCCAGAACTACAAGCTTTGTACCCTTCACCTCTGACAGCCAGAGTGCAGGAAATTTCCAAAAATCATTCCATATTACAGGAAAAACAGCCCTGCTTGGCAGAAACAGGTCTATGACAGTGTCTCAAGACAACAGCCTCAACAATCTCTCCTGCTTCATTTCCCTGCCACAGCCAAGCAATGGGTTAACCAACAACTGGGATATCTGTGGAGTCCTGGAATCATCCAGCCTTAGCCTGGGAGCACAGCAAGGCTCATATGCAATTCAAGAACTTATCATGCATTCCACATCATCATTTAAAAACAAAACAAAGCCACACAGTTTTTATACAGTACACAAGTTAAAAAAAAAAACAAAACAGGAAAAGATTATTTTGGTTGGAAGAAAGAAAAATGCAGCAGAACGGAAAAGCAGAGAGTGACAAAGGGACGATTATACTGTCTGTTAGTGTCTAATGACTTACAACCTAAAAAACTGTTCTAATCCGGCACAGAAAGATCACTTCAGCATCTCTGCCAATGACCAGTTTTATAAATCATGGTTGTGATGAGACCACCTAAGTTCTGATGATATTTGGTGGGGGGGAAAAAAGAGCCTTCAAAAGTGGGCTCACACACATTAGTTCAAAAAGCTTCCTGCCTACTTACAAAGATACATACAAAGTGTTCTGGAACTTTTTGGTTTTGTAAACAAATTTTTGGAACACATTAGGGATAATGTCAGCATTCATTGCTAAAGCAGGGTTTTTTTGCAGATTCTTCCAGCCTAGGTACAATGATAAAACAGGCTGTCTTTTCTGCTAGAGCCAACACGTGTTCAAGCTGTCAGCCCCCCAAAGGCTGTGGCACAGTCCTGGAGTGATCAGCTGCCTCTCCAGGTCCAGGTGATGAGGACAGGCTGATCTCCAGCTTTCAGCAGCCAAAAGAGCTCAGAGGTAGACAGACTGACTGTGGGAGCAAACTATGGGGGAAACCAGGCAAATCTCTGTTCTTCAGGCAGATGGCCTGTGGAAAATAATCCCGAGGAGAGTAAACAAGTCCCTGCCAAGAACTTTAGGCTAGGGAGAAGCAATGATTTGTAAACTTGTAAAAGATACTGAAGGCCAACATCTGGAGGACAACCTTGGGCTGAGCTGAGCTGGCCTATCACCCAGAGAAAGGGCAAATCAAATCCTTGACAAATGAAACAGAACGTCCCTTTCTTTCATATGGCACTCTTTTATGTGTTTTAATGATGCTGTTAATTCCCACAGCAAGTACATGAACATACCCCACTGCCTTTGCCACATTTGCTGCACATGCACACACAAATATCAGACCCTGCTATCTGGTGGATCAGCACCAGTGTTCCACACAAACCTTACATCTTTGCCAGAGCTGCCTTCAAAACATTGCAAGAATATTTCCTTACGAGAAGGATCAAAAAAAAAAAACCCCAAGAAATCTGAGGGCAGCCCGATACAAGATGTGTGAAACACAGTTCAACTTCAAGGCAAACAGTAAAAATACAATAAGCTAATTGACTGACCTTTTCCTTCAGTTCTCCCAGGAAAGCTGCGTTTTGCCCAAGAATGAATTCTGCTGAGTCTTGGAAACAAGTCACCCACTGATATTCCAGACAGTCTGCAATGGTCACCTAGAATACGACGACAAAACCCAAAAGGTTATTTCATCCAGCTGCCTTTTCCTCCAGAAAGACACAAGACAACACAAAAGAAAAAAATATCTCAGAGCTATAGAGAGTTTTAAATTTCCAGTAACTCTCCGAGCCTGACCTGCATGTCCTTTCAATCACTGAGAGTGGAAAGCAGTGACCTCCTACCTTTTTTAAGCTCCACAGAATGTCCGTAACTTAACACAAGTTAATATTGGCAGTAGTTTGAACCACAGGGAAAGGCCAACAAGATCAGAGCAGGACAACACTGATGGATGCTCAGCTGTGTCCTGCTGCCACTGATGAGCTGTGAGCAAGAACAGGTATCCCAGAACAACAACCACCAAGGGGGACAGCAGCAAGTCTGCAAACTGAATTTACTTTGGACACACCTGAGCACCAGAGCATAAATCCATGTAACACTACGTTATGTTATGAGGAAACTATCAAAACATTCAAGGCGAAGACAGTTAAAAGATAAATTTCCAGCCTCACGTGCATTTCCTGGCTGCTTTGACAGTTAGGAAGGAGGAAATGGGAGACACTGCTCTGAAGGCCTTGAGCAGCCCCTTTATATTCAACAAGAATGACTCTGCTATGTAAAGCAGTTCATGTGTTCCTAGAAGTTATAAAAATTATTCCTAAGCAGTCTGTGGTTTAGGGAGGCTGCAGGGATAGTTCCCTTCTCTCTGCATGCCCACCTGGCAAAGCATTTCTAAGAAGCAGATACAACTCTAATTTATAATGTAAAACAGAAGAAGGTTCACTGCCTATGATGTAAGTGGGCATCACGATAATAATCCCCAGACAACTTTCTGAAGCAGGCTCCATTAAAGCACGAGGCAGAACAATACCTACCAAAAAAACTGTACTAAATATAGGTAGCAGCTGTAAAAGTGCAATTACTGCTCTCCAGAAATGCCATTTTACTTCAGTTTATCTTCACTACTGAAGAGGCGGAGGCCATCTGTACTCTGCACTGCATAGTACACTTGGAAACCAGAATCAACTGAGCTAGCAGCAACTTTTTGGCAAAGAGAAAAGCTTTTAATTGGAGCACTAGGAAAACAAACTGCTAATCAGCTCAATGAAACATCCCTCACTCAGGTACAGCAGACAAACCAGCTAAACACCCTCTAACTCACGGGCACCGCAGACACACAAACAGCACCGACCCGTTCCCTCAAACGATTTTCTGTTTGGGCTGTGCTGGGAACGTGGCAGGAAACGCCCTGCAATCTGATCCGGGTACTCACCAGCAGCATCAGGCGGTACTTGAAGTTGGGGAACTCGCGGTCACACTTCTCGCAGCGGTAAAGTCCGTTTTGCTGGTCTATCACTTTCTTGTTGCAATCCTGAGAGGGACATGCCTGGTACATGCAGTTCTCTTTGCGCAGATGTACAATTGTGCCCACACAGCTAAAATAATCTGCCTGGGAGAGTGAGCGTGCAACATTAGCCTCAAAATACTCAATGTTTTCCCCATTCTGAATTAACTACAAAAGCAAGGCACCCATACTTGGATATTTAGGATTAGAAAGCTTAACAGCTATGGATTACTGGGAAACTGTAAATCAACCCCTCTGTTGCAATAATTTTCAGGCTTCCATTATGTTAATAAAGCCCCTACAGCAAGATTATTTTGTGTTTCCATTGCAGGAAACTCCAATTGCTAGGTCTTCTGTAGATAAAGCACATTTGATTCTCCATTGTGTCTGTTCAAATCTGCACTTTTTCACAGGATTAAGATTCTGCACTTTCCTACGCTTCTTTCGGGAACCAATACAAAAAACAGAAAGCCTATTGTGTAGTGTTACAGATAAGCATTTGATTAAACTATAGCCTACAGAACAAAATACCCACTCGCCACACTAAAATAATCATCATAATGGTTTAAGACCACGGTCAAGTCTTTCAGCAGAAAAACAGAGCTTGCTTAAGAAGCATGGGCAAAAATTGTCACAGAAAATAGCTGAATTACAGGTAAAGTGAAAGTGTTCAAGGCCAGGTTGAATGGGACCTTGAGCAACCTTATCTAAGGGGTGGCATCCCTGCCCATGATAAGGGGTTTGGAAAGAGGTGATCTTTAAGGTCCCTTCCAACACAAGCCATTCTATGATTTTTAAAGGTTTTTTCCCATGGATAGAAGCTCTTGCATATCCCAAACAGCTTAGCACTTAGGTCTGAAACAAAAAAATTAAAAATAAAAAGCGGTATAAGCCTAGAGAGGTTTCTGGAATGAAAAGCCAAAGACCTGGGGTTTTATTACCAGCTTTTCTATTGACCAAGTGTGCACCCTTGAAAACCACTTCCTCCTAATGCACCTGTTTCTCCTGGAACACTTTGTGCTGCTTCTATGAACAGCTTTGGGGTAGAAACATCTCCCCTTCACTTACAGGAGGCTTAGAATTCTCTTGCAAACAAAGTGTCATGTTGCAACATCGGCAACAAGCTTGGATGTATTTGAAAAACAATAATATTAATTAATAGCATAAATTCTAAGACAGTAAACACACACTGCTCAACACTTGGACTACTTCAATAAGGAGAACACCTGCACAAAGCCTTGCTTTTTATTTTCTCCCCAATACACAAAGCTTGTACTGAGTGGCCACGCTCTACCTTATCTCCTTGTCCCAAGTTCTCAGATTTGGCTTCAAACAAAGTTTTCCAGTTGGTATTTGCTCCAGCTGCTGGCCCACCCCTCACATCAGAGATGGAGGCACATTCCAGAAGCTGTCCCTCGGAGTCAAACCTGCAACCACAGAGATGCACTTCTATTTTTGGAGAGCAGACCATACAGACTTATCAAAAGCTTACGTTTATTTTCATGTGCTCGATACATGAGGGATTTTTTATCAATGATTGCAAAGGAAACAATTACAGTAATATGTGTATATTGCAAACAAAAATAGCATTTCAGAATAAGTTAATAGTCTGACTTAATTAGCACAGTATTTTATAAACCCACAAAAGGAGGACAGCTTTGTTCTATATAACTGCAATTTGTTTGCCAGCTAGTGGTCAAACCACGCACTGCACACTTCTTAGAGGCAGGGAGATAACAAGATTTAAGGGCATCAAGATATTTCCATAATTAAAATTAAATTACATGGTACCATTATCTTCGCAGCAGCTTCGAAAGAAAAAGCAAATAGCATTGAAAAGATTATGCTTCCTCTGTTAAAATAAGAAAGCAGAGCTCTTCGGCAAAAGGTTGCACTGCCATCCTGTTGTGATGGGTTTTGTGATTGCACAAACACACCAACGAGGCTCAAAAATTGAGCTTAATTAAAGCGTGACAGTAATAGCTAAGACCCACAATCAATTTTATCTCCAACAAGCCTCTGAAGTATGGGAGAGCCACAGCTCAATGACAAATGGAGGATGCCATTTATTTCATCCACATTTGGGTGATGTAGCTGGAATCTGAAGACTCAGGATTCACAAGTCTGATGCTGTTGGCACTTAACCCTCTTCACACAAACACGCCACATCTCACCACATTCATAGTTACAGCAGACAATTTAACAACTACTTACAGGAGAAGCAACAATGAAATCACTTTGTTTTCCTGACAATAAAAAAAGAGTTATTTTGCTATCTGAAAAATATCTGGCAAGAACTAGACACTGAGAGATGTCAAATAGTCCCTCCACACTAACTGAGTGCGTATCAGATTCCACACAATGGAAAAGCCTGTGGAAAAAAAATACTGTTCTCTCAGATCATGCCTCAGAAAGTGGAGCTGGTCAAGCCTGATTTCATGCTGCTTTCCAAGGCTTTGGGTCAGCATGCACTACCCCGATTTCAATTTTTCAAGGTCTGTCATGGAATTAAAAGTTTTTTGAATTGAACAACTTAAGAACAGCCTTCCACGCTCTAGGGCTTGCAAGCCAGACAAGTTTCTACAGCCCTGGAAGCCATACCCTCTGCCACCTCCCCTCAGTGCCGTACACACTGTTCAAGTACAGAGAAACAAAATAAAACAAATACTCTGCAGGAGGTTGAAACGAAGTGACATAAACACACTCATACCATCCTCGGAGCTTAAAAGCCTCTGGGCTATCAGGGTTGATGACAACTGTGCTGGAGGACAGGACAGACAGGCTTCTGCCACCAAAGTCAGAGACACGGGCTCCTTTGATGGCAATCACAGGCTGCCTGGAACCATCAAACTGTTCAGCCTGCATGTGTGAAAAAACCAGAGAGCAGCAGCAGCACGTTACAGGAAAGGAACTGAACTTGTGGTCATCATTCACGGATCAAGAGACCAACCCTGAATCAAACTGCCCCACTGTATCTAAAAGGTAAGGTTTTGAATGGTGTCATTAGGAGTTTAAGCAAAGGTAGGTGACAATTTTCTGTGCAATCCTAACGCCCCGTTTCCTGGGGAACCGGAGAATCCGTAAGTCACGCCACAGGTTTGTTAGAAAGGATTGGTCCCCTCTGTTAGCAGTTTTACACCAGGATTTTAGGAAGGGAGATGTGTTATGGGAATGGAAACAAAATTAACTGTTCACATCAGAGTCCTCAGGAAATGAAACAATTCACCCAGCTTCACTGAGCCCATCGTGTCCATCTTACTACCACTGACAGAGAAGTGCAGCTATGCTGACCAAACACTTTTACTCAACTTTCCATCTTGTGTTTTTTTTATCTCATAAAGTTGCTCTAATGCTGTTCAACTGCCATCACCTGAGTAGTCTGACACTAACAAAGAACCTCATGGCACGAGAGGGGGTTTGAAAGGTATAGATTTTATGGACCCCACACCACTGAGCAAGCAAGGGGAGGATCATGTGCTTAAAGATAACAAATGAGCTGGAGCTGCAGTAGTACTCACTGTACCCATGAGAAGCAAAAAGAACAGAAAACACATCCCAGCAGTCATGGCAATGACTGTTGTAAAGGTCATACAGATTCTAACCCTAACTGTGCCAGCTGCAAGCCACACATCACTCCCCCTCAACGCTTGTTGATGTCTCTACTCTACAAGCAAGCAAGCGGATTTAACTTTGCAAAATGCAAACCCTGATCTCTGTTGGAAGAGTTATGCCAGGAATTGTATACCAGTAGTCTCTCCTATTATAACCTAGTTCAATCTTAAGGCTTTGTGATACTGAACTTCAGTTTCCTTCATTTGTATCAGCAGATGGTTAATGGTGTTTAGGTACCTACAGTATCAGCGCACTTGATCATTTAGCCATAAAACATCACTGTCAAGCTGGCAGGATCACTCCCATTTTACAGACTGGCACATAAATCCCTAAGTATCTATAACAACAGTGGAAAACAAAGTAGCCTGTTAAAAAGATAAGGAAGCAGTTTACTGCAACTGTTCAAACTTTCACTTCCAAGGCTCCGATGCTGTAAACTCCCAGTCTGAGACAGAGCCTCTCAACCTGCTCATTAGGCAGCATTTTATGCAGGATAACATGTATCCCACCCTACAAATAAAATTAATCTCATTTGAGACAGCCATAGCCACCAGGCTTTTCCATAATCAAACTGCAGCTCATACCCTTTCCTAAACCAGGAGCCCGTTACCTTCAGTATTTCGGCTTGAGACATAATGTCTGCAGTTGTTCAGAACACATTAGTCAGATCATGTCAGCAGTTTGTCAGAGAAAGGTTAGGAACATCACACCTGCATTCAAGCAGACAGTCTTTCACCTCCTCTCGGCCCCTGATCCTTGAGCACCCAGGACTGTGTCAGTGCTCGGGTGACAAGAGCACTTCCTCACCCTACACCAAGGAAGCTTTGCTTCAGAGCAGGTAAGAGAGCACGTACCTCGTTTCCCCACAGCGTAGCTGTCACCAGTTTCCCTGATGTATCCATCAGATGCACGTTCCTCTTTGAAACCTCCCTATTGTTAGCTTTCACTGTAATTTTAGTGACATCTTCGTAGCTCTTACAAATTCCAATTACATCTGAGAAACAGTTGCAATTTCGAGTTACTCAAGGGTCACAATTGGGGAATACAAGATCACAAGAGAAGAATTCAAACCTACTGTCAGATTTCTACCTTGTATCCCAGCTCCCTATTGAAATGAAATCTGATATGGAAATTAAGTGTATTATGGTAGGAATGTTCCACTACAGAACTCTTCAGTGCTTTAATTTTGTTGACGCAGTCATTAAGATATTCATGAATGCAAGCCTCGCCACATTAGAGAGATCAAGGCATTGTATTATCTTTTCCCATCACATTCTGTCAAAGGACTTCAGTCCTGATCATGTAACACACACTTGCTGTTAAAAGCACAAGCAAGAGCCTTCAAAGTGATTGTAACACAATGAAACAACTGGCTCGTGCCTCCACATAACTCTGCAATCGTAAGTTGCAACGTTAAAAAGTCTGCATGTTCAGGTGGTAAAAGCTAAAGCAATCCCCACTGCAGTCCCTGAAAGTACACCACTTTTAATATTACCCATCTACCTTTAAAATTCCCAGCTGAACGTGTCTGAATCACAGGCATCTTGTGCCTCTGAAACCTGAGAACCCTCGCCCCCACCCAAGCCTCTGATTTTTCCGGAGTACTCTGCCCAAGGAATTACAGAAAAACAAACCTCCAATACTCCACAAAGCAAGCCAAAACAGTCATGCAACTTGGACTTGGATGCAATGAATTATGCCAAAATCACTACAGAGATAATTAGATAGTGAAAGAAAGCAAGACCACAGAAGGTATGAAATGCACACGTGCTGAGCAAGGGCATTTTTCCTTCAGCCTTTTTCCGTGGAAAACAGTGATCATAGTACAATAAACAACTATCACCTACTGTCTTTAGTTTGAAGCACAAGTTTGAAGAATAATTGTTGTATATTGTTAGAAAACAGGGCAAAAACATCTTAACAGGAAAACTGCCTGAGACATTTTTAATGGCAACCACCACTGGATGACTTCAATTAAGAGATCACAACACTCAAAGCATCCTATGCTCACTGCCTGCCCAGTACTCAGGACACAAAAATAAAACTTCAAAGCTTTAGAATTTGCAGTTTTTCTACTTAGACTGACCAACAATCGAGTCTTTGGGCGTGTTCTCCAAGTCAGAGATGGATACAAAATCAAACTGAACAGATGGAAGATGCTGGGCATCATCACAGGGCACAACTGAAGTCTCATTAGTGAATGTAATCTCATAGTCATTCTTAACAGCTGTATATTGCTTGTTAGCAGTCTTCAAACTGCCTTTGGTAAAATAATATACCTACAGGAGAAAGCAATGAAACAGGGGATATTATCAGTAGTCAGGGAAAATAGATTGTGTTCACCTTTAAAAATCCTTGCTAGGCTCAAGGTCCTCTTTTCCAGCTCCTGTCAGTCTAAGAAAGCACAAAGCTACCATACCTTGTTCAATTCAATGAGTGGAAAGAACTTGTCTGCTTGATCGTTGAATGCAGTAGCTCTAATCTCACCCTGCAGGAAAATAGGGGAGCTGGTCAGAAGAGAAATTTGGCACGGAAAAAGATAAAATTTAAAAAAAAATAAAAAAATCTTTGCAATGTTAAGTGGCAGTAGTCCTGCAGAGACAGAGGGGTCTGCCAGGGTAGCTCCAGGCGTGTGAGAAACAAACAACGCTCCCTTCACACCTGTAGTTAGAGCTAAAATGACACATTCTACACCTGACAATCAAACCTCATATTGAAGTCTCATTAGTACATCTACAGCTTCACAATAAAAGGCATAAGAACTACATCCATCACAGAGACACCTCTGAAAATGCCACTAAAACTGGCAGTGATGAAATTAAATTCAAATAGACCCCGCAGCTCCACAAGTTAGCACACAGTATATTGTGATGGCTCCAACTCAGATATGTCTATAAGTAAGAATTAATAACAATTATACCCTCACTAGATATAAACACTGGGGTTTTTTTTAAAAAAAAGAATACAGACACTATGCAGCGGAAACAAATGCCTGGTGACAACATGTTACATTATTAACCTCACATTTTACACTCAATATAATCTAGCAGAATCTTGTTTGTTTTCACGACAGAAGGCTGTAATTTGATAAGAGGTTTGACAAACTGCGAGTTTAGTTAGATTAACCAGATACCATTCCCCAAACAAACCACAGAGGAAATTTCTCAATGTTACAACAATTTGTACTCCAATTTCCTCATGAAAATTGAAAGCTTGTAACTTGGAGGTAATGCTCCTCTCACTCCCTGTTTTGTAAGGTGTAGCTCAGCCAGGAGGAGACGTCACTCTCAATCTACAGGAAACCACCACAACCCTCAGTATTAGGTTGTCAGTTTGCATAAACAACTCTATTTTGAAGCTGCAAAAATCCAGTCACACACTATAGACTTTGATGAAAAATAATCAGCAATGCTGCACATTTAAGACTTCATTCTGGATAAAAGCTGGCACGTTGATGCGCAATTTAATGAATGCAGGGATACAAGTTTCAGTTGTAATAAAAAAAATCATTTCCGAAAAATGCACTTTATTTCCTCTATTCTGTCTTTATGAAGGGTTCATCAGCATCTGGCATACATTATCTTTGTCTCAACATATGACACTTACACTTTCATCAACCAGCTCTATGGAAAAGAGCTTTCCTTCACCACGGGAGTTGCTCCACGTGCGGATCTGGCCTTTTTGGGTAACACGAGCACAAATGGTCCACCTGAAATCATGTAAGAAATGCATTTCTTTGCATCTTTTCAAAGAGATTGACTTGACAAACCGTTGGAACTCGAATGTGACTATTTAAAAGCCAGAATCTTCCCACTGCACCTCGGCAACTCTTTCCACTGCTTTCTGTTTTAATGGCCTAGACCATTAAAGGCAGAAAGTTGTAGAGAAGGCAACAAAGCAGCCATAAAGCATCCAGTATGATAATAACAGTGAACAATCCTTCTGCACAGAAGCAGGCCTCAAATCTTTTACTCTTCTAGGGTACATTTCTCACACAGCAGTTTGCCTGCTCTGAAAAGCCACGCCAGAACTCAAGAGCTCAATTATAGGATTCGCATTTAACTTGGGTAATCAAATCAGTTTGCATAACTTAAAAATGTCATTCACTAAATAATTACATCCTCATGCTTTTCAACAGCTCAGTAGCCGGAGTGAATAGCTTACTGAGCTGTTTTGTCATTAAGTTACCAAAAAGAAGGTTGCTTCAGGAAAAAAAACCCAGACAAGTCAATCGATTTTCAACTAAAATATTAAAAACCTATCAAGCTCAGCAGGGCAGCTGCACCAAGACAATGGCAAGGCAAATCTCAGATTATTAAGAGTGTTGATGCCATTTAAAAAGATAAAAAAAAGAAAGAAAGAAAGAAAAGAACACCCTTCCCCAGAGAAAAAAACATCAGAAGAAAAAAAATCCCAAACAAAACCCCAAAATAACAACAACACAAAACCCCCAAAAACTAAAACAAAGCCCACCAGAGTTTCTATGGAAGGTTTTTTGCTTGTTTCTCTGAGTGGTTTTGTGGTTGCTGTTGGGTTGGTTTGTTTGAACTTAGCCAATAAAGTCCAAAGAACTCAATGAATTATTTGACAGAGACTCACACACAAAAAAGCAAAACAAAGCTATTGTTCTTTCATGGCTGTGACATGAATAAGGCCTGGCAAACCACAAGAACTCACTTGGACTGGTATGGATTCAAGCTGGCAATAGGCACCACCTTGGCCTGAGACCCCCCAGGTGTCTTCAGCGTGCTGGCAGCACTCGCTTTGCCAAACTGGGTGGAGGGAGCGTGGTACTTGGGAGCAGCAGGACCTTCCAAAAACCACAACAGAGCAGAGAGGATTTCAGCCTCGCACACAAAAATCAGGTTAACACCAACTCAGGCTGCAGAACTTTCCCACCACGCCACGGGGAGCCACACAGGCAAAGCTCCAGGGAACACTGGAGCTCCCTGTGCCATGTGGGCACCACACAGGGGCTTGAACTTTGTTGCACAGTTTCTGCTCTTGGTCACAAGTGTTTTCTAGGCTGCAAAATGCTGCAGAAGAGACGCTCTCAGACCTTTAGAGTGCTTGCACTGAAGTGGAGATGTGTCCAGAGTCAACCACTCGAACACAGTTTAAGTGGCAAACAACTGTTTGGCAGTAAATTCTCTAAAACAACAGAATCACAGGATGGTTTGGGTTGGAAGGGACCCTAAAGAGCACTCATTCCAACCCCCTGCCAAGGACAGGGACACCTTCCTAAACAACATTACCCAGAAGCCCATCCAACCTGGCCTCGAACACTTCCAGGGATGGGAAGTGTTAGATCAAGACACCACTTGGGGGAACGACTAAGGAAAAATACCCCACAAACAGTTTTTTGACATAAAGTGATACTGCTAATTCTAAACTCAATCTTGTCAGTGTATATGCACAAAACTCTTGTGATCAGCTTTAAAGCAAGGAAGGAGAAGCTTGTTTTCTGCTGCAAGTTTCTAAGCAAATGTCAAAATTTTACTATTTAAAAATCCTTCCTAAACACAGGGGTAAAGAATACAGACAAGTTAAAGCAGCACCAAGAATTAGGATTGACAACTTTTTAGCTCAAAAAAAAAAGTCTACAGGCTGACATTTAAATTGACTGCATCTTTCAGTATCTCACTGAAATCTTGATCATAAAAACATGTTTCTAGATGTACTATCAAATAATTTCAGTCCTGTACTGCCTAAATGTTTGGCCTCTATCTCAGCATTGGTAACACACACACTTGTTGGCCAGCTCCAAACTGTAGCCTAATTTGGGTGTTCACAGAGCACTGGTTCAGGAATGCAGTGTAAACTGAATAAAGTTGCCTTTTTGGGTTTTTTTTACCCCCTTGGGGAAGAAGAGGGACAATTTTTTCCCCCTTTCATAACCAAGCATAGAATTCTCTTGAGAGAATTCACCTTGTCAAGCTACAAGTTACTCCCCAGTGGAGAGCTTCTTGTGCAACACCATTAGAGAAAGGATTTATTTAAATTGAAGCTGTAGTTTCTCACTGATCACATACCAGAATTCCTGCCCAGGATGACTCTTACCTGCTCCGGAAAAATTGCCATTTTGTTGCTGTGGTTTGCTGGGTGCTGGGTTTCCTGCTGGAGCTGCAGAACGTTGCTGCCCTTGTCCTGGTAATTAGATGGAAAGAGACCACAGAGTAGGGAGCACAGCAATTAAAACTACCCTTTTTAGGAAATAAGACTTGCACACAGAAAAAAAAAATCATCAAAACCACAGAGAACATGCTGAAATCCAGGTGTTTTAAGACACAGGAGCAGCAAGCGATCTGTTGAACAAGATTACCATGGAGGAATTCCAGTCAGATCTCTTTCCTCAAGCAACTGCTTTCTACTTGGAAAGAACTCAGGGCTGATGGTGATTTAAAAGGACAGCCCTGAAGTAATCTTGACAACTTTTCAGTGTTTATCAGCTGCTATTGCTTTGACAGGTAGTTTCTGCTCCTACCTAACAGCTAAGATAAAAAACTGTAGAGGATTCTATCTCATAACTCAGAAAGGGCCAAAAATCCACTGGGTGAAGTCATCTAAAGTTAACCCAAGACAAAGAAAACTGTATTTCCAAAATATGAAGATGTTTAATGTGGGGGTGATGGAGTCATCACTTCAGAATTCACCAGGCTCCCTCTTGGCACACACCAGTAAATTGCTTAGGGAGTAAAGTGATGCCACAGTAAGTACATACTGTCCATTTTTTTAAATTCCAGGCCTTTTACTTGCCTTAAATTAATGATAAATTACAAGGGAAAGAGCAGCTAGGCATATCTAAAGTAAAAGTCCATTAAAAGACTAACTTACCATTCAAAAATCTGAATTCCTTTACAATATAATTTGCCTCTAGATGAGAAAATATCCAACATTTTTGTCCTTTTGGACACAACTAATCTTTAAGGTCGTGGTTTGCAGGGAGACCTAGGCCTGAGCAGGAAAAACCCCACTGATTTGGGATGTGAGGAGGAAGATGGCCAGAGAAAGTGGAAAAGAAAGTCAGAGCAAGCCTGTAGAGCACCACGAGGAACAAAAGCAGAGAATCCCAGGACGGAGGGATGGCAAACTACGGGAAAAGAGCGGAAACAACACAAAGAAACCCCCAACGTGGTGCTGCCTGATGTGGTACAGTCTGCAGAGGTAACCCTCTGGTTATTTTTAATCCAAGAGCCAGGTCCTTGCACGAAGCCCAATGTGCTCCTCCAACTTGCCGCAGTAGAGTCACATCGGTGAACTGGTGACAGTCGCCCTGGCAACAGCGTGACGTCAAACAGCAAAATGTGCATTTACTGCAGGTTCCACTAGATGGAGGAGCCAGGTCTCCCCCTTGCTCAGTGGCCTCAGGTGCTCAGAGGGTCAGCACTCCACACCCAAATTCATTTCGTGCAAGGGAAGGTGGAAAAAAACCCAACAAAACGCGTTAAAAGAAAAATATGTCTGGTCAGGGGAGGAATATTCAAGAAGAACAGAATGTGGGTATGAAACAGCAAGAGGTTTCCTTGCTACTTTTGTTCCAAATATATGTTTTTCTGGAGGAATTTGTGATTAGAAAAAAAACAACCCCACTGAAAACCAACCCAAAGACCACCACATACATTGGAACACGTGTGCGTTATGAAACAGAAATTCACATTTTAATGGCTGCCTACCCACAGCCGAGTGTTTCTCAACAGAGTAAGAATAAATTCACACATCTGTGCATGTGTTCAAATACAGAAGTAGCAGAAATATCTCTCCAATTTTCTCGCTTGGAGAGCCTAGGGACTCCTAAACTGTGATTTTTGGTGGCTGGTGGCCTACAGATCACTTAAAGTGCTCAGAAAACCGAGGAGGCTGCCTGGTTTTCGCTGTTCATTTTTATTAGCAGGAGGTGAAAAAAGCAGCTGAAATACCTGCTCACATTCCTGCTGTATGGAGCGGGTTAGGCAAACCCAAAACCTTTGCCTGCAGCTGCCCCACAGCTCACTCAAAGGCAGTAACCGTGTAACAGGAGCCCTCAGCTTCCAATAATTTGTCACCAAGAGGTTCTGCCACAGGGCCATGACACAAGACCTGCCCCAGAACCGAGCAGCAGGGAAGGGAGAGGAGGGGAAAAAAAAATGCGCTTTGAAACAGCACACATCTAAATCACACCAGTGGGAAGGGCAAGAATAAGGAGTTCAAGTGAATGTGTAAGTACATAAATGTTTCAACATGGAAAGACTGATGACAGAAGTTAAACATAAGCAGCAAGTCATTGTCATAGCGAAGAGAAAGTCCAGCATCAGAGTAATTTGAATGAGATTAACGACAGCAATAACACGACCATCCAGTCTTCAACAAGAACTAAACTGCTCAGTCTTAATTTTCAATACTATTATGAGAGGCTGCCTGAAAAGTTTTTATGATTTGCAATAAGAAGATTGTGTCTCCAGCTTCCTTGTTAGGCAGATTAACCACCTACTGCTCCCATGTAAAGTGGCCAAAAGCCAGCTTCTCACCCCCCTGGGTCCCACTGTGCTATTACAGTCTGAGAAAGAATATTCCTTAATCCTAGGTCTGGCAGTCTGAGACCTGTATTTCAAGGAAAACCAAAAGCAGGGCTAAAAGATACATTTTTAAAACACCAGAACTTTTAAAAATGGAAACCACAAAGTACACTTAAGATGCTCATTCTGCATTAGCTGAGTGTCCTTCAAAAATACCTCATTTCTTAATATATACAGGAACTTAGAGAATATGCAGCTTGAAATGCACACCTCTGCCATTTTATCACGGCCCTCATGACAAATCTTGCAGCCTGCAGAGCAGCAAGGCTGGGTTAAGTTTACTTAATCTAAACTATTACCATCTTCTGTATCAGAAACCTTATTTAGTACCAAATAAAAGAGTATGAAGCTGTCAGAATAAGATCAGCTTTAAAATGAAATCCAAATCACATCCTATTTGGCATCTTTTACCTAGTGCAAGCCCACACATATTATGACCACAGACCTGTAACATCTCCAAAAGAGTTTAGATTTGAAACCTTCACCACAGAGTATTTTTGTAAGTCCAAATGAAGAACACAACTTTGATCAAAGTAATGGTAATTTTACCAGAATTTATAGTTAAAGGTATATTTTCAGCTCAGTTCTGTCAGATACCACGTTCTCAGCGGTTTCTAAGCAACAATATAACTGAAAAACACTATAGTTCACAAGCTCTTGTATCACATAAGCAGGGAAATGGGAGAAAGGCACAAAACAGTCTGCTCAGTAGCTATTCTGAAAGTCTTGGTCTCTACAGCAACTGTGGGATTAAACCATAAAATCTGAGATGTCAACACATTTTTTAAACAGCAATTAGCTAAGTAACTATCAAAGGAACAAAGGATTCTTTAGGCTCATTTAACAAACGCCCCTCTTAATTCCCTTGGAAAAAGTTAATGAAGAAAGATGTCTTTGCCTTTGCAACAGAGTAGGTTTTTAACCAAAAGAGCAATGTACCTACCACCACTGTTTGTCCAAATATTCTACAGAAAACTCTTGCCACTAATGTGTGGTCCCTTAGTAATAAAAATATATTAGTTCGCTTCTCACAGGATAAAAAAAAAAACTTCAGGAAGAGCTGTTTGCTATTAAATTCCAGCCATTATCTCTGTATACATCACTGACAGAGCTGTTCAAATATTTTCTTCAAGTGCTTATTATTCTCCCTCCTTTTTAAAAGATCAGAATTGGAAGAGCAGAACAGACTTTTGAACGTTCTCGGAGGGAGAAAAAATTAAATTTTTTAATTCAAAAAAACCGTTTGCATGAGAACTGCAAGCTCAGCACACAAAAGTGAAGAGCTCAGTTATTTATGCAACATAACAGACCCAAACAGATTCATGGCAGGTCAGATTAAGGTCCACCCAGTGCCTCAATCCTTTTTCAGCTGGGCATGGTAGGAAAGGGTACTTAGGGAATTCTGTGCTCTCCTTGTTTTCATACCAGTCTCTCATCCATGTACTTGGAACAATCTAAGTTTTAGTGCTTCCTGCACCTAACATTCATGCAGAGGATGTATTGTTATGTTTAACAGCCTTTAATGGATTTCTCTTTCACATCTAATTGCTTTTTGAACCTGTGCCAATTTCTGGCACCTACCTCCACAAGTTCCATAATTTAACTATGCAGTTTTAGGGGTGTGGTGCAGCCTTTGTTTTACAACCAGTGCCTGACAACACGAGAGCTAAAGAGCACCAAATGAACGTAGAAAAGAGAGAGAGAGAGACTCATCATTCTTTATTCATCCCCTCCACGCCATCTTAGACTTTCACAGATCATTATTCCATCTCCCTCCTCCTGTTTTCTTTCTAGACAGGAGAAATTATAACCTATTTGATTACTCATTATGAGGAGACATAAAATAGCTTCCGCTTACTTACTGGAACTCGAGGTAGAGACCACTCACTACAATAAAAATCTGTCAAGGTTATAAGGTATGGATGCTCCAAATACCATGGAGAGACTCAAGCTTCAGCCACGGTGCAGAGTTCATTATAACAGGAACAAACCCCAGGTTGTGTTACACAAAGAAAAAGGATTTTCAAGATCTGGACATCACTATTCCAGGCATAAAAAAAACTGAACGTGTCTGACAGCTTTAAGTGAAAGAGAGAAGCAGAAAGGCTCTCAGAGCTGACAGAAGAGTATTTGCTTACAGATACTCACCTTCATTGTATGGCTGGGGATTGCCAATAGGCCCACCAACCTGATCAGCAGTCTGCAGGACATTTACATCCATCAGGATAACCACTCTCCTGCAACACAGAACAGACAGCAGATAAAGACTTTCGCTCCCTCTGCAAGCCCATCTCTGAATATCCTTTGCAGCAGGTGAGAGAAGCAAGCATTAAGGGCTGATTCTTTGGATGAAGGATCTGGAAGACAAAAGCTCTCCACTGTCAACTAAGCCCTCTCTTGAGGGACACCTAAGCTTGAAATAATATCACGCTGCATCAAGGACAGATGACGGCAGGCTGAACGGGCACCAAAAATAGCTTGGGAAACCACTGTGTTTTAAAAGTAGCAAAAGCATGCCAGATTTTAGAAGAAAGAATAGATTCCCTGCCTCAAAAGTTGTCTTCTCACAGAAAAAAAACCACTGAATAAAAAAATACAAACTTCAGTTCGTATCCTGCTAGACATACACATAGTTTTTCTGTAATAATTTCACCTGGATCCCTTCTCATTTTGCAGTGTCCCATCCCCTTGAATTTTCCTCCTATCCTATTTCCTCAAATTTTAATAAAAGACCAGACTCCACAACACCTAAGCAACAAGATATCTTCACTGTTTCTTTTCAACAGCAGATAATTTTAAGGAAGCTTTGTACAAGTGTTTGGAGTATTCCAGCTGGAGTTGGAGTAGTGCAACTGGAAGCTTTAGATTACTAAATCACTGTACCAGACACATCTGATCCCACCAGAGTCACATTCTGCAATTTATTTCTTCTGTTACTGGTGCTGTGGACTTTCCCTCTTGCACCCTAAAGCCTGAGTATTTTCAGATAATCTCAACCAAAAGCACTTGGCCTCTGCTTAGTCACAAAGGACAGAGCCCCCCGTAGTGCAGCTGCCTTTCTGTAGGGCTGTACTTAAAGATTAACACAAATACCTTCCATCTTTCAGGCTGTTGACAATGAATCTGTTAACCTGGCAAACACACCGGGCTGCCAGGCGTTCCTCTTCCACCAGGGAGTTCAGCTGTGTTGCCAACATGAACGCTGCAGGAGCAGAAGGGAAACATGGAAACAATTCACAATGCCAGCTTTAAAAGGGGCTGCTATGGCCGGCCACAACTTCTCCAGCCAGTCGAGGACTGCACTGGGTCTACAACTTGCTCAGTTTGAGACAAAGAAAACAGTGCAACTGCAAAGAAGTCACCAAAACTGACCTTAAACTATGCTGTATTTATTGCCTACACTTCAGAGTGCAGTGATAGCTAGAATGATTGTATATCAAAGAAGTGAGAGGAAGATTAAGCTAAATTACTTTAAAATCAATGTTATATATATAGGTTTCTGTATTTTCATCATAACCTGCAGCAAGTTAATTGCTTATGTTTCACAAAGTTCCAAAAGTCAAAGATTTCATCTAAATGACAAAATGCAGCTGCACACTTCAGAGCCTGTGGCCCAGTGCACACCATGTTCTCCTTCAATATTCACTTCACCACCTTGCACGAGTCACTGGACCAGGAACTTTATCCCCTTGAGCATCTCCACACTTAGAAAAACCTCCCTGCAGCTTGTCATACTCACAGGACAGGGTGTTCACCCCATCACTCATCAGCACTCGGTAACGTGGGGGCCCAGTTCCTGTAGCAATAGCCCGTGTATTCTGCAGGAAAAAAAAAACAAGGTTGTCAGTTCGCACTTGTTCAGGAGCTTTTCAAAAACAGAAAGTGACATCAACAGCAAGTGACTTATCTATTCGGCTTTTTTGAACACTAATATCAACGGCATAGCCCAAGCAATGCAAAACAAAATGTGGCTGCACTCAGGAGCCCACATGCAGTCACCGAGGGGCTGGCACAGGCGGTCAGGGACGGTACTCACGATGACTTGCAGCACGGGCTTGGAGACGTCCTCGCCTTGCATTATGGCCTGGAGAAAGGAAAGAGACGCTCAGAAAGGTGCCACCACCTCGCCCGGCAACGCCTCGCGATCCAAACCCAGGATCAACGAGGTTGGACCTCTGAGATTATCGCGTCCAGCCTATGAAGGGCTGTACCCAAGGAGTTGAGGGGGAACTGCCGTGGAAGAGCCAGGGACGCGAGTGCGGCCGTCGCCGCTGGACCAGGACCACTCCCCGGGACCAGGCCCCGCTCCGGGCCTGCTTCCCCCCTGGCGACCGGGCCGGACCCGGTGCCCAGGCTCGTCCTTCACCTCCCACCCTGACCGACACCAGTTCCACCGCGGCCCACGCCGAGTCCCTCACCGCGATGGCCCCCTCGCTCAGCCGCACGCTCATGGTGCCGCTGCCGCCAAATCCTCCCGCCGCCGCTGCCGCCACCACCTCCTTCCGGCAGCGCCGCACGCCGCGCCGCGCGTCCCCCGGCAGCACGGCGCTCCTATTGGCTGTCCGGCGCCGTACGGCGGAAGTGTCCCCGTGCTCCTGGCGGGGCTGCTGCTGGGCGCCGCCATGGCGGTGATGGCGCTGCCGGTGGCCGAGTGGCAGGGCCGCAGCGCCCGGCGCTGGGCCGCGCTGGAGCCGGCGCTGAGGGAGCGGCTGACGGCGGCTTCGCTTCGCGACGCGGTGCGGCTGGGCTGCGACCTGCTCCGGTGAGCCGCGGGCGGGGCGGGTCCGGCAGCGAGGGGGATTTGGGGGCTGGAGCGTCTCCCTTAACGTGTATAAATAAAGGGGGGCTGTCAGAGGCTGGACCGGGCTCTGCTCGGCGGAACCGAGCGATAGGACACGAGGCAACGGGCAGAAGCTGATGCCGAGGAAATTCCACCCGGATAAAATTCCACCTTTCCAGCTGACGGGAGGTTGGAGGTCGGCCTCTTCTCCCAGGCAGCTAGTAATAGGACAAAAAGACATAGGCTTAAACTTCACTTGGGAAGGTTTAGGTCCGACATTAGTAAGAACTTCTTTGCAGAAGGGGTGATTAGACGCTGGAATGGGCTGCCCAGGGAGGTGGTGAAGTCGCTGTCCCCGGAGGTGTTTAAGCAAAGATTGGACATGGCATTCAGTGCTGTGGTCTGGCTGACAGGTTTGGGATCGGTCACAGGCTGGCCTCGATGACCTCAGAGGTCTTTTCCAACCTAACTGATCCTGTGATCCTGTGAATATGAGGAGGAACTTCTTCCCTGTGCAGTGACCACGCGCTGGCACACATTGAGGGCATGGAGGCTCCCTCACTGGAGATATTCCAGAACCCTCTGGACACAACCCTGTGCCATGTGCTCTGGGATCATCCTGCTTGAGCAGGGAGGTTGGACCAGATGATTCCAAACTGATTCTTCAGTGCTGACCCCGTATCCCACAGGACCGAGGAGGAGGAGGAGGCAGCCCTGGTGTGGTTGTGCCACCAAGCACCCACGGACAAGAAGCCGGAGGCCTCGAGCTGGTACCGGGAGCAGGGAAACCGGGAATTCAGGCGGGGCCAGTACCAGGCTGCCCTGAGGCTCTACTCCAAGGTAAGTGTGGCATGAGAGGATCCCACAACACCTCACAGACAAAGGGATCCCGTGAGGGCATCTCCGAGAGGGGGTCCTGCAGCCCCTCATGGCTGAAGGGCTCCTGTGAGGGGCAAGGAGCAGCTCCTCTGAGGGGATCCCCAAAGAGGGGATCCTGCTGAGAGGGATCCCCCGAGGCAGCAGCAGCTCTCTGGTCTCCGCAGGCAGCATCCCATGAGCTCCCTGGGAGCCCCAAGGTGTCCGTGTGCTTTGCCAACCGCTCGGCCGCCCTCCTCCACCTGGGGCACTTTGAGGTAAGTAAGTACCTCAAAGAAATCTTCTTTTATTTTTATTTAGGGTTAGGGTTAGGGTCAGGGCAGCACCCACCCCACAAAGTCGTGGGTGCCCCTGAGGAATCTGATTGTTAGAACAAGAGACAGCAGATCAGATGTGCTCCCCAGGCTGTGTTTAAAGCATCCATGACTCAACTTTCTGAAGGGCTCCTACTTTGGTTCTGTGTCAGGATGCTTTATTTGGGCAGTGGGTTGGTTATGCACGTGGAATTTGCTGATTCACACACAGAATGCTTCCATGAGACTGTCTCAGGTGGAGTGAAAGAGCATGAGCTGGTTTTCAAACCCACCTAAAAGGCCTTGTCCTTGTTCCTAGGTTTGTTTGGAGGATATTGCCAGGGCTGAAAGCCATGGCTATCCAGACAGGCTGCTGCCCAAGGTCCTGCTGCGGAAAGCTGAGTGTCTGCTGTGCCTGGGGAGGTTACAGGAGGCACGGGATATCCTCGGGGTGCTGGAGAGTAAAATTGCTCTGGATAGGGTCACGACTACACACCTGACACTGCTAAAAAAGTTGAGTCTGCTGAAGGTTAAATTACATGAGAAAGAGAGGTGTCCAGAGCCTGCACAAGAAGCACATGGTGGCATTCGAGGGAAGTCAGAGATCTGGGAAGAGAACAACAGTATTTCAGGTGCATCTTCATCGTTGAGCTTGAGTTTTGATGCAGAGAGAGGACGTCACTTGGTGGCCTCCCAGGACATCGTGCCAGGACAGAGCCTGTTGGAAGAGGAGGCCTTTGTGAGTGTGCTGTGCCCTGGGGAGAGCCTTCCTCTGCAGGATGCTGAGACAGCGTGGGACACTCGAGCCACTAACGCAGACCTTTACTGCCACCGCTGTCTGAGGCAGCTCCTGGCCTCGGTGCCTTGTCAGGGCTGCAGTTATGCCAAGTACTGCAGCCAGGACTGTGCAGACGTGGCGTGGCAGCAGTACCACAGGACAGAGTGTTCCCTGGGAGCGCTGCTCCTCACGCTGGGGGTCTTCTGCCACGTGGCCTTGAGGACTGTCCTCTTGGCAGGATTTGCAGAGGTTAGCAGGCTGGTGGGGTGGTCCCACAGTGGGGACAAGGACTCTCATACCCCTGAGGCAAGATGCAAACCTCTCAGTGAGGCACCAAATGCAGGAGCTGGTACCAAAGATATCCCTGGTTGTGACAGCAGTGGTCGGTACCAGAGTTCTTACCAAGCTCTGTTCCACCTTTTGCCCCACACTGAGCAGCACAGCCCTGAGCACAAGTTCCTCTGCACGCTCAGTGTAGTAGCTTTATGCAAACAGCTGCAAGCAGCTGGCCTGGAGGCTGCTGTGTTGAATCAGGAATCACCTCAGCAGTGGTCCACAGCAAAGGCATGTGAAAAAACCTCGGATGAATTGTCCCCAGAGCTGAAGATTGTGGCAGAAGCAATGCTGAGGCACGTGTTGCAGCTGCAGTGTAATGCACAAGCAATCGCTGTAATGCAGGAGCTGGGTAAGATAAAAACAATTTAAGCCCTGCTGTGTTGTCACAGAATGGTTGGGGTTGGAAGGGACCTCTGGAGGTCATTCAGTCCAAATCCCCTGCTCAAGCAGGGTCACCTGGAGCAGGTGACACAGGAACGCGTCCAGGTGGGTTTGGAATGTCTCCAGACCTCCCTGGGCAGCCTGTTCCAGTGCTCTGCCACCTTCAGTGGGAAGGAGTTCTTCCTCGGGTTGAGGTGGAACTTCTAGTTGTTTAATTTATGGCCGTTAGTCCTCATCCTGGCACCACCCCCTGACACCTGTTCTTGAGATATTTATGTGTATTGATGAGATCCCTTCTCAGTCTTCTCCAGACTAACCAAGCCCAGCTCCCTCAGTCTCTCCTCATAAGAGAGATGCTCCAGACCCCTCATCTCTATGGCCTCCACTGGACCCTCTCCAGTAGCTCCTCTTTCTTGTACTGAGGAGCTCAGGACTCTTCTGTCCTTGCTCATCTTACTTCTGTGAAGAGATTGAATTATCAGCTGTAAAAAGCTCCCATTGCAGATGGAAATGACTTGTTTAAAATTTAATGGCCTGTCCCATGCTGGCCTGTTCCTTGGTGCACATGCAGAGCGTGTTTAGCTATTATTTATTGCAGCAATATACCAGGAACCTTTCTGCTGCTGCCTGCGATCGGTCACGCTGCTCGTTGCAGAAATTGTGTGGGTTTGTGAGCATTCAGTCTCTCAACCTGCTTGGTTTTCCTCTGTCTTCAGGGCCTGGAGATGGGGCTGTTGTAAATAAGAAGCCTGTGAGGCTGGCAACAGCCTTCTTCCCTGTCCTCAGCCTCCTGAACCACTCGTGCTGCCCCAATACCAGCGTGTCATTCAATGGGACAGCTGCCGCTGTCAGGGCATCACAGCCAATCCCAAGTGGCCAAGAGGTTTTCCACTGCTATGGTAAGCATTAACTCTGTGTTTGTCTCAAGGCACAGACATCATTCACCTCTCCTCATCATGCTGATGGTTATTTATATCATAATTCTCATATAGTGTTGCCAGAGTCTTTGTTTAGCAGCCTTGATCAACGCAGCATTTCATCTCTTGAGCCCACTGTTAGATTTTCAGTCTCCAGTTATGTCCTCTCCAAAGTGTACTTAGTCTCAATTATAACAAAAATCCATTTATTCTGATATTTAGAACTGTACCTGTTGAGAGATCTCTACCCTTGCCATGCTTTGCAGGGCCTCACCAGTGTAGGATGAGGGTTGCTGAGAGACAACAGCTTCTCAGTCAGTATTTCTTTGAGTGTCGCTGCCAGGCGTGCCTCGAGGAGTTAGAGTCTGGTGTCAAGAGTGTGGTGTCCATCAGAAATTCGTTCTGCTGTCCCAAGTGCCAGGCTCAAATGCAGGTAATTCTCCATAGTTGTGATTGTGCAACTTACTGAGGTGTGTAAGGTTTGGGTCTGGGAAAGCCAAGAGTTGAAGAACTCACTTTGATCCCTGCTCAGAAGCCAAAAGCCCCTGTTGAGTGAAGACAGTATCTCACCATTTCTTATAAAGTCGAATAAGCTGGTAACAATTTACACTCTGTTTAATGAATACAACTGAAAAATAATTCAGCATCTCTGTAACACAGAGCTAATGCAGGTGGAGAGTGAGCTTGGAGCTGAACGTGAGCAGGAATGATCACAAAGGTTATTTCCACAGGGGGAAGAAGACACGCTTTGTTGTTCAAATGAAGCTTGTGCAACCTCAGCCAGCAGACAGAACCTGTCTGGCCGTTTACAGGACCTTCAGCTACAAATCAAGAAAGCTTTAGACCTGCTGGGAGCTGGGAAGGCTGGTAAGGCTCAGCTTTGTGCTCTGAGGTCAGGAGCTGAGGAGCCCAGGTCAGGACAGGAACCATGAGATGGCACTGTTGCTCATGCCATCGGGGCCCTGTGACATGTGGCCTGGTGTCCCTGGGGACTTCAGCTTTAGATTTTTTATACCCCCTGATGAAGGTGTTAATCTAAGTCACCTATTGTTCCATAGTAAAGTAATTAAGTAAAAAGAAACCAGGGTAACGTTGGAGTTGGACATTCCCAGGCCTTGCTTTCGTGGAGGGAATTGAGCCAACACTGGGGTAGGATAAGCAGAGGTGTAGATGAAGTCAGTGTTGAATCCTAACCAAACCCCAATCAGCTGTGTAACATGCAAAGATGAGATTGGATTGATTTTATTTCGTGGATCCTGGAAAACTGGAGACTGGCCACAGGGTGAATTTTATAACCTTTTTTTTTTTGATAGATCAGGCTATCAAAATGCTCCTGAAGTGTCAGATGGATGCTGGAAACTTCTTGTCTCCAGAGCATTTGCTGATGGGAGAGATGGAGGACCATCTGGCACAGGTCTATGCTACTCTTGGTATGGCATTGTCCTCTCACTATCCCATGTTTCCTGAACTTTGAGTGTAACATGACGAGCTTTTTCTTGGACTGGCCCTCTCATTTTTTCCCTAGTTTTGTCAGCAGGGCTCTCAGAAAGACCAAACCTGTGTTCCCAGCAGCCAGTGAACAATACTGTGCTCTCATGTTCTTTTAGATTCCCTGTCCTGGTTCTGTGCACAGAGTTCATCGCATTTTGATTAATTCTGTCAGATTCTTTGGGTGGCAGTAGCTCTAGGAAGTATTTATTCCTTTCTCATTGTTTTGTTTTGCTTTGTTTTTCCGTCAGGGAAGTGGCAGGAAGCAGCCAGACACCTGAAGAAGAGTATTGAGATTGTGGAAATGCACCATGGGCCATCAAGTGTAGAAACAGGCCATGAACTTTTCAAGCTGGCACAAATCTTATTCAATGGGTGAGTTTGGTTTCATCCTCTGTCCCTGCCCTGCACCACTCCTGTGTGTCTGACACAATATCAAGGCAGGTGGCCCTTGGCACCTTGAGGATGTCTCACAGGGTGGCCCTTGGCACCTTGAGGGTGTCTCACAGGGCAGTCTGGCACAGGTACTCTCTTAGGAATCTGTTTCTCTGCTTTGTGCCTGTCTATTTTTTCTTCTCCCTGGCTCAATTTATTCTCTGTCCAATTGTTTTATTCTGTCAACTCATCACCCTTGGTGTTTGTACTTCAGTTGTATAATGTTGCTGACATCTTCTCAAAGGAGGGAATGAAATCCTCTTGCTTTATTGGCAAGGAAATCCCCTGACTGCTTCTGAAAATCTCCTCACAACAACTCCCTTTAACCAAATTAATTTTAGCAGGAGCTGCAGTGATGAAGTAGTGGGTATCTATATACTCAGTGTTTTCAGGTTTTGTCCATCTCCTTACCTTTCCCTCCCCCTCATCCTCCCTTTGCAGCTGAAGCAGACACAATTTTCCTGCTGCTGGAAGGCGGGGGAGGGTGGGATCTGTACCCAGGAACAGGTTTTGGTTTTTGTTAGGGAGGGCTTAAAGGTTGTATAAGTCAAGAAGCTGAATTAAGTATTTTGCATGCTCTTTTATTATTATCTTCCTATTTCAGATTTGCAGTTTCTGAAGCTCTGAGCACGATTCAAAGAGCAGAGGGGATTTTGTCAGTGCACTTTGGTCCTCAGAGTGCTCAGATCCAGGAACTACAAGAGATGAAGGCCTGTCTGTCAGAGCTTCCCAGAAACATCCTTCAGAGGACTTAATTTCCCTGTCAAAGGAAGCTGCAATCTGATCTTTCATCAAAGCTAAGTGTCATGTGGTAAGGTAGTCATGTAGTACAAGCTGGAAAATCATGTGTAACAGCAACTTGAATGAAGTCTTGAAATGCTCTTTAGTGAGCCTGTTGTAAATAAAATGACCAATTCCAACGTGAGAAGTGTGTGTGTGGTATGGTGGGAACAGAGGCTGTTGTATAAGTTCTGTGTGTGGGTTGGAAGCAAATGTTTGAGTTGCTCTTGTGTGAGGTGTGACTCTCCCCTGTGTGGTGCCCTGAGCATTATGAACATACAGTCATCCAGAGCACGCTGCCTTCTATTTTTAACTCTGTGAGGCGCTTTCCTTCTTGCCAGTGTCAAATGGAAATGGCTGGAAGGGCTGAGGCAACAGCCTGGGAAGTGCAGACTTACAATCTATAAAAGGAGGCTCTGCAGAACTTGGAGGGCTCCAGCACAGTGATGAGGGATTCAGAATCAACAACTGATGTCAGGTTGGAAAATAGGATGGGGAACAATGCAGCATAACCAGATAATGCTTGCTTTCAGGGCACAGAACTGCATTCCTCATCTGGGGAGACTGGGAGTGAAGGCACAGGGTGTAGGCAGACAACCTTTCAAGGGAGAATACTTGGGCTTGCTGAGATTAATAGCAAAAGCTCTTTTATTGCAGCATGAAGGCGTAAGATTTGCAAGTTGTGTCTTTGTGCAGCAGAGCAGGGAGCCAGTATCCCTCCCAATATCACCCTTTCCATTTGGGCCCTACCATTGCAGATGATTGTGAAGGGGTCTAAACACCCCTGGGATCCAGGATCTTGCCAATGAAGAGGAGGGTTCCAGTGGCATCATCCCTCAGTACCAGAAGGAAAGGTCTGTCCACGTGGTACTCTATGGGGAAGGTCAGACGAGCAGCATTGGCCTCAGGGTTTGGTGTGGATCTTTCCCCATCCTCACTAAGCTCCAGCATTGCCTTGTGTTGCACATGGGATAATCTCAGAGGTTTGGCAGAAATCTTGGAGAAATCAGGTGATGTGAAAAGTGACTGGAGCCCTGGAGGAAAGAGAGAAAGTTCAGTTAGCTGAAGGCATGGATTGCAGAAGGGGGAGCAGGACTGCTAATGCTGTGATCCAGGAGGGCAGGGAGCTGCTTGGGCAGAGTTTAGTGGGGGAACAGCTTCCATCTGCTTGTACTGAGCTTCACCCTCAATCTCAGCAGCACTGTATGAGCTTGGTGGAGGGATGCGATGAAAAGCTGAGAAGTCCTGGATGAAGGGGATTTGGTTGCTGGTGAAATCTCCACAACCACAACTAACAACCCACCAGCTTCATATTCCGAGAGCAGGAAGCAACCTGAGCGCTGCTTTGAGCCCTGCAGCCTGCAAAGGGGGTGTGATGCACATACTTGTCTCCTTTAGTGTGCTGCCAAGTGCCTCTTCGTAGTTCAGCTTTAGTTTGGGCAGGCTTAGCACAGCGTGGACTGTCTTCAGCTCCTTGTCCACATCGTGGACAAACTCCGAAGTGAGGCTTTCCTCAATCAGAGTCATGTTCTGGGTCACCTTCGTGGGCAGGAAGAACATGGCACTGATTCCCTCTGTCAGGGGTAGCTGGGCAATCTGCAAGGCCAGAAATTAGGGAGAGGTTAGGGAGGGTCACATCAGTGATGAAAAGTTTTACCCATCCTGTACCAGGCCTGATTCTCAGGCTGGAATCTCAACCTTTTCAGTTAACATTTGATCTTTTTCCCTCTTTGCTTTTATGTGACATGGCGCTTCCTGACACTTCTGGCTTTTTCCCCAGGCTTTCATCCATCCTTGCTGCACTCTTCCTGCAATGGAAGTGCTCTCTCACCTGCTGAATCCTGCAGCAGTGCTTTGGGGGATTCTCACTGGAACACCTTTAAGCTCACGCTCCAGGAAAAGATTGGTTGAAAGAGGTAGAAATGGAAAAGTTTTGAGAGGTGTGCCCTGCCCTACTTGCCCAACTTAAAGTCAAGCAATACAGGCTAGGCATAATTTAAATTTTGGATTGCTTGTGACATAGCCAGTGTAGAAGCATGATATCCTAAGAATCAACAGACTGCATTTCAAAACAGGGATTGCAAAAGTAGCTGATGGGAGGAGCAAGGCTGGAATGGGTTAACAGGTAGGTGTAGCTGAACCTGCTCCTCAGTAGGTTTAGGAGATCTTATGCAATATTTGCTGTCTGACCTTGCAGTTGAGTTCTGAGTCAAAACCATATCTCAGGATGGCTTTGGGGTCTGACATCATGGACACCTTCACAATTCTGTCCTCATCCAGGTGGAAGTCCTTCAGGGCAGTCTTCTTGGTGTCAAACTTGGTTTTCCATGTCCCTGGTTTGTAAGACAGAAAATGGAGGATTTTCTGGTATAATAGCAGATGAAACCAGGTTTATGCCTGTGGCTGAATAACCTTGTGCTTTAATATACAGTATTTGTGCTTTAAGAGTCGAGGCATAACAGGGATAGAAATAGACTGATTGGAGCTACTGATTTACTGCCATCCTTGGCCCCTCCTTTTCATCTGAGAATCGGCTAAATGGCAAATAAATAACCAAGCCAGTGTATGGGTGGAGTAGCCACTGGGAAGCTGATGTCTACTTATGTAATTACAAAACTATTTGAAAGGGTAACAGTTGTGTCAATGCATATGAAGTGCTTCTCTCTCCACCCTTTATTTTGCTCCTTGTCTCTAAGCAATAATTCTCCAGGACACTGGCTTACAGCGTGTTTAAGAACAGCTCTGTAGTCTCAGGCTGTTCCTTCTACAGTGGTAAAAAGGCTCAGAACACTCTAAGCTGTTCCTTCCCTAAATGGTAATATCCTGTCTCTGAATGGAGTTTTGTGAGCTTAAACTTTCTTCTCTGGTTCTTACTGCAAACAGGTCAAGATTCAGCTTCCCAAG
Source organism: Callaeas wilsoni (assembly GCA_013398955.1). NCBI lineage: Eukaryota > Metazoa > Chordata > Aves > Passeriformes > Callaeidae > Callaeas > Callaeas wilsoni. The sequence goes on from VWPU01010626.1 coordinate 89,055, forward strand.
AGTGAGAATTCCTCCCTTGGGACTATTTCTGTTCAGGTAGTGTGTGCTTTTTCTTTTCTTCTTTACTAAACATTTTCTCAAACACTTTCTTCTCACACTCTGCCTCTTTGACAGTCTGTTTGCTTTATTGGCAATGAGAGCATTCCTTCCCATCTCCTCTAACACATGCTTAATGGACTTTTTCTGTGTCCAAGCACACAACATTCTTACCTTTGAAGAAAGCAGCCCCAGCAAGGAGAATGCTGACATCTGTGGGCATGTCCTTCATGAACCTCATAATCCTTCCCTTTGTCTGCTGTCGGACCCAGGTGTTGATCTCTTGGAGGTCCAACTGGGTGTTGCCACTCAGTGCCCTCAGTCGCATCTTGTAGGACTTCTCGAGCTGGCTGTAAAATCCAGGCCTTGCCCTGAGTCCTGGGGAATGAAAACATGAATAATGCAGCTTAGCTCCCTTATCAAAACAATCTCAAGGCAGCAGGTGGCAATCCAAAGACCAGCAGCAGGTCTCTCATAAAATATCTGCGGCTGTTTGTCTACAGAAACCTGCTTTGAAGAATATCTGAAGGCACATTCAGGAAACTGATCCAAATCCTACAGCCACCCATGCTGGAGCATGGGATAACTCTCTTCTGAAAACTGAAAAAAGGAGATAAGAACTGAAGGCTTGGACACAGCCATTCCTACATCAGCCTTTCTTCTTTCCTCAGCCTGCTTTATGAGTACAGCTTACTCAACCTATTGCATTCTTGGAACCAGCAGGTTCCAAAAGATAGCTCTTAGCATTCTCAGCAGATGTTTATTGCATGCCAGAAGCAGACATTTCAAATAGCTCTGCAAGGAATTAAACAAAGGAATATGGCTGAGTGTTATCACAAATAGAAAATGTGATCTGTGGTTCCTGGAAGCCAGCAACACCTGCCAGACAGCCTGGAGTGAACGCAAAATTCTCAGCAAGTTTCTTTTAGGTCTTCTGTGAGTTAACTGTTCTGTCACCAATGTCTTTGTGTGCATGTCTGGTCTTTTATTTAAGTGCACACAAACTTTCCAGGCTTTTTCTGGAGCAGCAAGAGCATTCCATGCCCTGTCTGCATCCCGGCTCAGCAGGATGTCAGAGCCAGAGCTGTTAGTGCTGTGTTACTCAGTGTGTTTTTATTTATATACACACACCAAAATAACTACTGCTGACAGTTATCTAGGTAAAATTTAATAGAGGAGAAGAAGGACTCTTACTTTTCTCCAAGATGATCCGAGAAGCACTTTTCATGCTCTTCTCTGGCCCAGTCACACTGCTCAGGAGGTCCTTGTAGGTGTCGTGGACCTCAGCCTTGTTGAGCAGATCGTAGAAGAGGGCACGAGAAATCACATTTTCGGCTCGTTCTCCAGCCCCTGCCAACGACCAGCAAAACATGAGGGAAGGGCTGCCAAGCCAGAGGGTGAGTGTGGAAATGGGGCAAAGAACTCACCAAGTGAGAGCCCAGAAAGTGCAGTAGCCAGGCTGAAGGGAGACAGCAGCACGTTGGCAGTGGCTGTCCGGCTGGACTGCTGGCGGTACAGGTCGTAGCCAAAGTTGGAGACTGCAGCTGCCAGCTTGTTCACAGGGCTCTTGTAGAATGGATCTTCCTCTTCCTCGCCAGCGTTGGCTCCATCAGCTGTGGCAGAGTTCTGGCAGGTAGAGGGGGTGCTTTGGTTAGACTTGCAGGTGTGATAAACACTTCAAAGGCAAACAGCTACAGATACTCTTCTATGACCCACAGAAATATTGGCCTAATGTTACAGAGAGTGTAGGGACAGTTACTTTAAGGCCAAAGGCAGCCCTGAGTTTGAAATTCTGCCTCATGGTCATCCCCTGATATAACTACTATGGTTTCATCCAGGTAAAGCAGGAGTTAGTCTCATTATGTTGCTAAATAAAATCGTAGTAATTTAGGAGGGTAGTGCTTAATCCTTTGGTAAGAACCTCTTAAAATTAAATTACCTGCCCTACATTTCTCCCCCTCGCTCTCTGCATATTGTCTCCTACTCACCTGCTCAGTAGCTGAGTTCTGGGTTCTGCTTGGGACAGTTAAGAGACCCAGGAAAAGGAGAACCACTGGAATCTGCATGCCTGGACCTACAGAGTAAGAATATGACAGAGAGAGTTTGAGCAGCCAGGTAAATACATCTGTACCACAACTATTCACTGTACCTGGATGTGGCAGGAGCTGCAGTGACAGATGCTGCTGCTTGTCCTTGCAGTTGTGAAACACACACCTGATCTGAGCCAGGTTTCCTTCTCTAGTTGGAAGTATTCAGCCAGACTGGCCCCAGTGACTTTAAAATCAGGCAAGCACACGGTGTGGGTGTGCCTGAGCACAAAAGCAGATGTGTGCGGCCCAAACCACACTGATGCTGGCAGTTACTGAGTGCCAAGGTCCAGAGAAGCACCAAATCATTCCTTCTGAGTCTTAGGCTTCAAAAAGTTCAAGGCTTCATTTATAAAAGGTACCAGATCCATATTGTTGAATGGGGCAGAAAGCAACAGTGACTGGTTACTGCTTTGTTACACAAATTACCTACCTCAGGCAGTGGTTTGCTGTTTGTTGTGTCTACATGTACTTGTGTCCATCCTTTGCTGCTTATTTGCAATTTGGTGAAGGAAAATAGAAGAACTTTCTTAAAAGACAATAAGGAAAGGGGCTGGGAGTAAATACCTAATGCTGGGCCAGACCTAGAGAAGTGAAAGGCAGAGCTTGGCTTATTCGACATTTCTGATGGAGGTAGGAGAAAAGCACCAAACTCCCCAAAGTTGTTCCTTCTGTGGCATCCACTTTTCATCACTCCAGTACTGGGATGAGTGGCCCTTTCATCACTCCAGTACTGGGATGAGTGGCCCTTCCAGACAGATCTGTCTGGTCCAGAGGGCAGTGAGTGACCCAGGGCTTTGCTGTGGGCAAACCAGAGATGCTGAAGTGTCCTGTCCCAGAGAACAGACGCCACTGAGGCTGGTCTGAGGCAATGTTTAGATAGATTCCCAGAAATTAAAGCAAGAGGGTTGTATTTAAGTAACCCCTGTCATCCAGGCAACTAGAGAAATCAGAGAAAGAACATGTGTTTCAGATTAACTTCAGCTACAAAGAAAACATGCCTGCTGCTAGAAATACACGTGGCGACAACAGCCCTGGTTCAAGCAGAGTGAAAGGCAGTTTGCTGTTTCCCTTCCCTGCCTTTTCTTCTGGAGGCAGCTCTCCCTTGGAGGAAAAGGCATCACGGGGAGGTTTTAAGCTTTCATCTACGTTCACCCAGTGCAAGACAGAAGTGGTACCCTCTTTCCTCTGTGCGCTAGCATCCTGCAACCTGCTGCCGTCCCAGCCGCTGAGTAGGTGAGGTTTCTGGTGCTGAAGATGTGGATCAAGAGGATTTACTGCCTGGTGTATCTGGTGGTATGACAGTGGATAGGATGTTGGGATTGCTCCTATCACTGCAGAGTTTTACAATGAACAGGCACCACGCTGGAAGGGAGATGGCAGAAGCCCTGCATGAGTCTAAGTTAAACAGGCCTCAGCGAGGGCTCTGTGAGGATGCCTGTACCAAGCTGCACTCTTGCATGCTGAGAGGAAGAGGTTTGGCCCAGTCTAGCTTAGAGATGAAGCTTTTCCATGGAGCATAACCTTTTCTCTGAAGAAAAAGAAAATAATCTCAACTCAACCCCTGCTTCCAGCTACGCCGAGCTCCTGGGAGCATGGGAGCGGAGATTGGTTTTGCAGATTGTATTGTTTTTGCCAGTACTGTCACCAGCTTCATATTTCTCAGACTTCGCCAAAAAGCAATTTCCATTTTAAAAAGACAAAGCCTTTTGCGTTTGAATTGGCCTGAACATCTGGATTCTATTTGTATTTCTCTTAGCACGCAGCCAGAAACGCAGAGAAAAGAATTTGGTTGGATCGGAGGTGGGATGGTTTCAGGCATGGTATTAAAATCTGTGGCTGCCTTGAAGGAGAAGAGAAGGAGCAACAGCGTGTGATGTTACAGTCAAAAGGTACAGGAGGAAAACCTTGAGAAATGAGCTGAGAAGGAACTTTGTGTCTGGGAGTTGTCGATTTGTGAAGGCCTGCAGGTGCAAAGGAAATATTTTGCTTTCCACCTACAGTGGTACAAGTCTCTCACATCATTTATAAACACTTCTGTTTTAGAGGTGCTGTGAAACAAACCCCATGAGGTCAGGCTGCTCGCTCTGCTTGTTCCACAGCACCAGCTCCTGGAGCATCCTGCAGCCACCAGCTCCAGAGGATCTGACTGTCACCAAACTTGTTACCATCACAGACAAAAACCGTGTTCCCAGTGGCAAGGCAGATGCTTGAAAGGCAGAAAACCCACCCCAGTTCCCGAGCACAGCTCAGCCCCGGGGGGCAAAGCTGGTGCTGGTGGCTCCCCATCCTTGGTGAGGTCTCTTGGTGGGAATCCCACCTGCAGAAGAACCCTTCTTCCCATTTCCCAGCTCCTCTGAGAGCTGCCCAGCCTCAGCCCCTGCCCTGCGCTCCCCTGGCCGCTGGCAGTGGCAGTCCCTGAGCTGTCCCTGAGCTGTCCCTTACCTGGGGCTCCTCTCGGCCGCTGCTGTCAGGGGCTCCCAGCGGGTTCGAGTCGAGGACAGTGCGGCTTTGGTGCAGCCACATCTGCTTTTTGCTGCTTCCCCCAGCCCAGCCTTCGGCAGGCTTCAGGTTACAGCTTCCCAGGGCTCTCTTAAAGTGCTCTGCTCCCATTTTCCGCTGCTGCCAGCCTCACGCTGAATTGCACTAATTTTTCAACCCTTTTTTTTCCCTCAAAAAACAAATCCCTGCGCTAAGGGCAGCCTGGTGGGTAAAGCACAGGTTGGAAAGGCAAACATTCCCTGCCCTGTTTGAGCAAGTCTTTTATCCCAGCAGTTCTGCCATAGGTGACATCAGGGAATTCCTTCTGTCTCAGAGTTATGGTTAATGCAGTACTGTTTAATGGACTTATGGATTTATGTCCAAGATTTAATGGAGAGACTTACAAAGTGGGAACAGGATTCTGTTGTTTGAGGCAGGTTAGATGCTGGGAACTGCCTGTATCCAGTGATAGTTACTAGTTAAAAAGAAATCATTAACTGGCTTAAAGTTTTTGGCTGAAAAGAAACAGGCTAAAAAGCCAAGGATTTGTTAAAAAAGAAGATGAATTAAGAGAATCTTGTAGAAACTTTCAGAATGATAAATGATATGGAGAAAGGAAAGGGACAGAGGAGTTCCATTATTGCTTTACATCGGAGGCTGAAGGGGAGCAACCACCCGTGCACATTTAAATCAAGGGAGTGTATTTCTAAATAAGTATTAAATTGTAAAATTCATTATAACTAGATGCTGCAGAAGATGAAAGATAAATAGATTTGAGGGTAAAAACCCCAAACCAAACCAAATTAGTGGAAGAAAGGTCCCCTGAAGGCTACCAGTGGTCAGCTGGGCAATACAGCCAGAGAACAGTGGGTTTTCCTTGTCCCTTGTCATTGTCTTTATTTTTCCTCAGCCGTTTGTTACTGGTCACTGGAAGAGCCAGGATACTGGGCTAACTGGACATGTAGCTAACCTGATCCAGCTGTTTGTCCCCTTGGAAGTGCTGGAAAGGCAGTGATGTCAGAGCCCCCAGGCTGGGACATCTCTGTGGGCTCACTGCCAGCAGGTACCGAGGAGCTCCTCCCGTGTGAGCACTGAGCCCATCCAGTCCCTCAGCAAAGGGGAGCTGATGGCCTTAGAGGTGCAGTAGCTGCTGGTTTTGCAAGCCAGGAAAGCAGATCAGGTGAGCCCTGTGATTAGTCAGTGCTTCGAAGGCGATCCCTCCTAACACCAGGGGTAGCAGCTCTGCTTTCAGCTGCTTCTCAGCTTGCTCTGTGCAAAATCATCTGCAGAGAAAAAGCTGTACTTGCTGTTCTTCCATTCTCAGCCCAGGAATGGGGGTGTTGGCTGTGGAGATGTTTTCTGGTGGTTTTCATCTCTTTTTTGATACCTTGTTTGTGGTGTTAAAATGCCCTTTATGGAAGGAGCGCTAGAGAAGTTTTTATGTCTCGTCTCGATCTTCAAATGAAAATCCATCTGTTTAAATACAGGTTTGGTTTTAAACCATTTAAATCAGAGTGGTAGTTTCATAGAATGTTATTACAGACCAAAGCCAGCTTTATTGCTTTATTCCTGTAGGTGAAGGGTATCCCTGAAATGGTGCATTAAACTCATCTAACAAAATCAGTTTTGTTAAATCAATACAACCGTTTTCCTGTTGTTCTGGTTTGGGTTCAATATGCTCTCTGACAGGGTTCACCTCTGCTGTGGAAGTAGTGGTGATACGAATTTGCTCTAGGTAAGGAAAAAAATACATCTAATATTAAAGATCCTGGGACTTATTTGATATTCTGAGCCAGTGGTGCAGATGGAAAGAGCAGACACCCTGTGCTAGTCATGTCTTTTCAGAATACAGCTCCGTCAAAATGAAAGCTTTAGCAATGCAAAGTGGAAATTCCTGAGCAGAAACATTAATATTACTTTGCATTTTACAAACTGCCTCTTCTGGAAAGTCAGTGGAGTGAAAAAGAGTCTTATGGTTGGTGTAACTGATAATTTGTTGGGCGAAGCACAGTCATGGAGGGCTGCTGTACTGTCAAATAAGATGAAATTAATAGTTTGACAAGAATAGCTTGGAGGAGGAGTGATGGCAGCAAGACAGAAAATAGGAAATAAGAACCAAGCTGTTCAGGAAACTGAGAACAAGGGAAAAAACTTTATAAAAGCGGGAGCTGGAGGGCAGAGGCGTGAAAAGGAAGACTTGAGCTTCAAATTTTGCAGAGGTTGCAGTGCAACAGGGTGGCATTCAGGGAGGTTACAGTAGCCAAAGAAGACTTACCTAAGGCATGGAATGGTATTTCTGAATGCTAGGAATGAATCTGTGTAAATAAATAAGCTAAAATGTTCCCTGTGGGCTAGAGCTGTGCCCTCTAGTAAGAAAGGCTGAATTCTTGTGGGTTTACTTGTTAAAACTGCACGGCCCTGTAATTACAGCCTCTTTCTGAAGGGTTTGTGTCATTACATTGGTTAGAGGGGTAGGCATTATCTTCGGCCATTCTTCCCCTTTTAGACTGGAAGAAATGCATAATTGGAGGTTGGAGCCAGGACTTTTTATTCCCCCAAGTCGCCTGCATCCCCGAAATTCATGGTTAGTGAGTCAGTCCTTCTCTTATGCCAGCAGATGGTGCAGACTATTCAGGGACGGAGGCTCCCAGAAGCATTCTGCTCCTTCCTTTGAGGGAAGGCAGCCTTCCCAAGCGAGGAAAACACTGCCAGCAGGATGGCCCTTGGGCTCTGTGAGTGCTGCTTTGCAAGAACAGAGCACCATCCTTTCTACCCAGAAACTGAGGGGGTTTGGAAGCAGAAATTACTACGGACAGCAGTTGTTTTGTGCAGAAGTACCCATGAGTTAGGCCCGTATTTTTAAGTAGTAGGATGGCTTGGTTGGGTGGAGGGACCTCAAGATTCTTTGACAGAATCATAAAATGGTTTGGTTTGGAAGGGACCTTAAAGATCATCTTGTTCCAAAACCCCTGCCATGGGCAGGGACACCTTCCAGTATCCCAGGTTGCTCCAAGCCTTGTCCAGGCTGTCCCTGGACACTTCCAGGGATGGGGCAGCCACATCTGGACAACCTGTGCCAGGGCCTCATGGCCTTTTGGGGCAATGCTGCATTGGAACAAGGACCCATCTCAGGGGGTGTGCTGGGCTCTGCCCACCTCAGACCAAAGGGGAGCTATAACAGGACATTGCCTTTTGCCAAAACAGGGCAAAAGCAGTGACATTCAGCTACAGGTGGCAAAATCTCTCCTCTTTTCCCTGGAAGCTGTCCCAGCCATCCACAGCATTGTGATGTGGAGCCAGGAGTATCCCAGTGAAGAACAAATCACAGGTAACAGATGCCAGATTAGCACCTTTGACCCTCTGAGCAGATCCCAGGAACTGTCAGGTTTTACCCAAGAGAAAGGCTAAGGGCTGTTACATCCTTGCTTGTCCCTGCATTGCTGCTCACAGGCCAAACACCCTCCTGACCCTGTGCCACTGAGCTCATGCCCTAATTCAGAGAATTCTGCCATCTCACAAAGCCAGCTCTGACCCGGACAGCATCCATCCCCTGCACACTTGGCAGGGGAAATGCCCAAAACTTGTTGGACTCGGTCCTTGGAGATTCTTTACAGATTTGCCATTTCACCTCACAGCCACTGTTGTACTCTGTGACAACAGAGTCAACAAGGTGGAGCAAAAAGCAGATCCTTTGCCAGAGCCCCTCCTCCCTTTCCTTCTGTCATGCCCAGATTTTTTTCCTCCCAATCTTTGCAATTACTAAATTTTTGTGCCTTTTTCCTTTCTCTGTTGGGTCCTCCAATGCAACACCTTCAGCAAATATATTCTGCTTTATTCTTTATTATTCTGCCAACATAAAAATTACTAAAAAACACTTTATAAAATATGCCTTGAAAAATCTAGCATTACCCAGCCTCTAGAGGAAGGCCTGGAGAGAAGGATCCAAAGGGAGGGGTTTCCTACTGCAGAGCCTCCTACATCAGATCCAAATAGCCAAGGAGTGGGAAAAGGGAATCTTTGAAAAGAGCCCATGCCTGGAAGTGGCTGTGACTCATCCTAGAGAAGACAACTGGTTTCTAGTCCAGTTGCTCTAGAGGTCGTTGTCTAGGTGGGCACAGATGGTTTTCAGAGGAACACTGAGGGAGACGTGTTCCCAGGAACTGCGGAAGGAAGAGCCACGTTAATACATCCCTGGCTGTTGTCCAAGCTGCCAGATGCTAATGATGATTCCAGGCTACAGGGGACTCTAATAAGATCTTAATGAAGACTCTAATAACAGTCTGGGGACAAGAAAATCTCCCTTCCATGACTGAGAGCCCTGGAAAGGAAATCCAGGCAGAACAAGCTTTTCAGGTTCAGCAGAGGGGAGCCCCAGCCTGGAGAAGCTCTTCAGGGCTGGAATGGGCTATCCCAGGACTGGTCTCTAGGGATCTGTAAAGGAAAACAGCAAGGAATTGCCTCCTGTGGCCTCAGAGGGGCAGGAGGCCTCTCTCAGCTGGTCCAGAGGGTCAGGCAGGAGTCCCAGAACACTCAGGCTCTGCCCCTCTCTTATTTGGGCATGCGGTGCTCGTTGGCATCTGTGGCTTCACGTGAGTCCCGTGGCTCTCGGATCTGGGGAGCAGCGTCAGGGCTGGGGTTCTGGACACTGCCTATAAAAAGTGGGATCCCTGTTTCATCCTCAAAGATGATGAAGACAAAGGGCTTGTCGAGGCTGAAGGCAGAGACTGAGCGTGACAGCATGACACTGGTGGCAGCAGATGCTTCCACCCCGTCTTCTTTAAGCTCCAGGGTGGCCTGGTGCTGTACACTGGACACAAAGAGAGGCTCCTCTGTGATCTTCTGGAGATTTGGGCTCGTGAACAGCTCCTGGAGGCCTGCAGAGAAATGAGACCAAGTTGGTGCCACGAACTCTGAGCTTTCTCAAAGTTGTCTGAAGAAAGCAATTCCCTGATCTGTTGCTCCATGTGCTGCCCACCATGGAGGACTGGAGAAGTGACAGGCAAGAGAAACAAAACCTGCAGCTCAGCCAGGTTCTCCAGTCCCTCTCTGCATGAAGAGCTGAGGATGCCAAAACCAGAACAGTTTTCACAAGCTTTGTCCACCTTCTTTAGAATAGTAATGTAAGAACTTGAAGTCATCCTTAAAAAGCAGCAGCAAGTCTGGAGAGTCTTTCTATCTAGGCTGGAAACACTTCTACAGAGATTGTTGTTTAAGCAATTCTGCAAAACAAAGCAAACTCTTAAATTATTCTCATCTGGAAAGGCAGTGCCTGGTGTTTTATTTCAGCTCCAGGTTTTGTGATCTGCATTTTCTCTGCTGGCAATTTCCATGTCCTGGACACTGTATTAAAAGACAAAGTAAGACACCGAGATTGATGCACAGGGGGGAAGTTGGTCTTGGCTACAATAGGAAGAACTCGTAAAGATTGTGAGAAGCTGTGAACGCTGCCTTCTCTGTAGTATCATCTTGTTGGAGCAAAACATTTGGTGCCAGGCAAGCAAGGAGTAAGGAGGAGGAGAGGAAGAAGAGATGGGAGAGTTTGGAGTTCTGGAGCAAGCTGCGAGGCACAGCTTTAGAAACAAGGGCGGCAGTTTTTGGTGTCAGCGAACAGATTGATCAGCTCCACTTGTTCGTGCAAACCCTGCTCGAGGCCTTACCCATTTGGCTGAGAACCTGGTTGAGTTCCAGCTGGTAGTCCAACTTTATTTTGGGGATCTTCACAGTGGTGGGCACCTCTCTGGGGAAAAGCCTGCACAGTTGTTTGTAAGGGAAGTTCTCCAGCACGTGAGAGGTGTTCCGGGTGTACTGGTTTGGTACGATGACCACAAAACTCACGTTACTCTTAAAGGGAAACTTGGCCACCTGGAAATAAAACCAACCAGAGAAGAATTTAGGGAAAAGGAAGCGAAGTCCAGAAAGTGATGATTTTAATTTACTCTTTTTCTAATTGGTCTACAGGGCCAATCTTGCTCTGGGAAGAAAACAGCCTGGTGAGAAGGAGAGATCTGATTTGTTGGAATAACAGCTTTAGATTTTAGAATTAACCACTGGCTGGTAAAGATTGAGCACGTGGCAGAGTTAAAGCCCACATGCACAAGCTTGCCCCTCTCTGGGTTCTGAAGAACTCCAACAGCACATTGTGCAAGGGAATTCCTTTCCATATTTCCTCATTTATCTTTAAGTCAGGGCTTTAAAACTCTATTAATTCTCAGTTAGTGGGAATATGTCTTTGTGGTTTTTCTTAGAGATTAGAAGTGAAGATTCACCATTCTTGCTGGAAGCAAGGACAAAGAATGATTATTAAATTTTTGTGCGCTGTGCCTGCTAGAAAAACATTTGGTTTTTTGGAGAGAATGCTTGCAGTTAGTAAAATACCACAGCAAGAGGAAATTCCAGTGAAAATTTGCAGTGCTCCTGAGAGATCCCTACCTGAATATCCTGAGACTCCAGTGTAAACCAGCTCAGGGGGTACTGGTGGGCTTTCATCATCTCAACTGGGACCACAAACTCATTGTCAAGGTGGAATACATCTGGCCCAGTGAAGCTTGCATTAAACTTATTCCTCCAAAACCCTGTAAAAGTTTTGAAAGTAATGAAGTTAAATTTGGGTAGAAAAGCAGAAACTGCTGAGCTGACACTCCTCCTATCTTGAGTTTTCTAACAAGGCCAACAGTGAGCAGGGAAGTAAAAACACAGCAAAGAGAAATCAGTACTAAGGCTGGCAGAGCCCTAACACTAGGAAACTCTTATCATCCAGAGAGAAACTATGGAATAACAAAAAGAACACAGATTAATCCTCATGCCTCAGCGTGGGAGACTACTGAAGGCTATGGAGATAAAAGAAACTCTGTTTGCACTTTGAAAAATGGGGAGTATTGCCTCTGTGCTGCAGAGGGGGAAACACTGCTCCAAGACCAAGGTAAAACGTTTGTAGATTTACACTGGAAGTGTTTGGTCTGTGCACAGCCCTCAGGGAAAGAAAAAAGGAAGATGTGGCTGACCACTGTGCTGTAGTCAGAGAGAAGTCCACAGAAGCTGCCTCTGAGCTCTGCGGTGGGTGTGCAGTGAGCTGCAAACGACCTGGTTCATCATTTAGGTTAGAAAAGACCTTTAAGATCACTGAGTAGATGAGCAGGGATGTGCCACTGCCTGGGATCCTGAACCAGGAGGCAAAGATACTGCGGGTCCCGCCTGCTGCGTCCTGGCTCTGCTGTCAAGTAACATTTTTAGCACATGTGAAGCAGTTGGGAATCATTACTGTAAAGAAATCTAAGCAAGAGGAACAGCAGATGCACAAGAACAAGCAGATTGCCTAGCAGGAAGCGAGGAGAGGAGATGCTGTTCAGGGCTTGCAGAAAACTGGAGTTCTAACTATTTCCTCTTGAAAAAATAAGGAAGGCCTGTGGAGCTCACCGTGGAAATAGATGGCGTTGAGCAAGAGCATCACTGTGTCTTCAGGGAGCTGCTGCAGGAAGGAGGGAATTTGCCCACGAGTTGCTTCCTTTACCCAGTTGTTTATGGCCACGAGGTCGTCCTGACTGATCCCAGAAAGGGTCGCAGGCTTTGCTCCGTAGAATTTCTCTGAATCCTCCAGGAACTTCTCTTTCACCTCAAAGCCTGGCAAAGGGGAGGAATGATGGGAAAGGTTTGCTTAGCATGGCACGAGACTCCTCAAGAGGAGGAAACAGGGGAAATGGATGTCTCCAGTGTGCTTCCATCACTCTCTGTGGCTGAGAGGTTTATCCTACACCAGTGCAGCCCCCCCTGTGCCACCTCTCACCTTTCTGCAGGTACAGACGTGACCCAAGGCTGAGGGTGGACTCTGTGAGCCTCCTGCGAAGGGTGCCCAGCATGTGGTGGAGGCAGGGCACTGACTCCAGGTGCATCACCTCCAGCAAATGCTTCTCTGTCTGATCTGCTGCGCCTAAAAATCAAATTCCTGTTAGGTCTCGTGCCCATGGAGTGGAAAACAGGGATGTTACTCTGGCTGCCTCTCGTTAGAAACACGCCGTGCCTCACAAAAGAGGCTGGAGAAATCTGAGAGACGGAGCCTCAGAGGGCAGCTTCAATTGTAATCAAGCCTAATTAAAGCTGCAGGAGCAAGGATAAGTGGAAGGGACTGTATTTGTATTTCATTTGCATCTTGCACACTGGTTGCTTGTGCCTCTGGGAGAGGATACGGGGAAGGGCAGGAAAAGGTGGTTTTGCCACTAAGAATTACCCAGTGCCAGGTGAGACAAGGCGAGGGCGATGCTGAGGGGGGACAGGATCACGTTGGTTCTGTTGGACTCCAGCTGCACCTCTCTCAGGAGATCAATGCTGAATCTCATCAAGCCATCTGCCAGCCTCTGGCTCTTCTTCCAAGTCATCTCACAGCTTTTATCTCCAGCCTCCCCTTGCTCTTCAGAAGAGGCATTTTCGCCAGGTGATTTCTTTCCACGACAGCCCCCAGCTACAGCTTCATCTTCTGAGTTCCAGTCATCCCTCGTGTCTGGCAGGGTGGTGGTGAATGGTGACTTGGGTCCATCATTCTCCTGGAAGCTGTCATAAGTAAATTCTACCAGCTTTCCTTTTGGCAGGGTCGGGATGGCTCCCAACAAATCCGACTCTACAACTCCAGCACTTTTCACATCCTGGGGAGAAACAAGGATAGCACTGGGAAAGCAGGAGCACAGTGACACCCTCACGGGCTTTTACTGCACATTTAAATGGGCTGAGAAAACTGGAGAGAGCTGGACTGCTCTGCTCTGGTGGTGGTTTTGCTTCAGTTTGCCTTTAACCTTGAGGATAATGACTTGAGGGAATGGCTTTGGAAAAGAGAAAGTGGACCAAGTGAGGGTCTGCCAGTGATTCCTCCTCCACTTGCTCTCAGGAAAGCTTGAGGGCAAGACCCACCACCAGCTCAGCACATGTCCTGTGCCTTCAGCATTTACAGATCCATTGTCCTCAGCCTTGATTTCACCTCCTCCCCTCACACATTTTAGCAGTGCCCACCTGCCTCACACTGGTCAGCCCCTTCTGCTGCTGTCACAGCCCTGATCCAGTTTGGCTCAATTCCTCCTCTAGGCATCGGTGTCTTCTTGACCTGTCTGTTCTATTCCATCCTTCTTCTCTCTAAATTGCCTCATTTCCCACTTTTCTAAGCTTTAGTCTGTAGCACTGCCACTACTCTCCTCACATTTGTGTGGTCTGAAACATCCCAGGCTCAGTGGGTTGGATCAGCTAGAGGTCTTTCTCCCTGTCATCCTCACAGCTGGTGGTTTTCCTCACCTTTTCTTATCAATCAGAAATTAAATCATCCACCTGCCAGCCCCTGTACACACCAGTACTGCTGTTAATTCCATACTCTGCCCAGTTATTTAGGGTGGAGCTTCCAGCCTGAAGGAGCAGAGCATTGGCAGCAGCTGGGAGTAAAGCCTGCAGAAAGATGGACTTTCTCATGGCGCTGGCACTGCCTGGGCTCATCCTTTCTCAGGAAAAATTGCAAATCCCACAGCATAACTTCAGAACCCATCACTGCTTACCCTCAGCTTCCCATCTTTGTCCAGGAAGAGACGCTGCTGGTCAATGGCATGTGCCAGCTGTAGGGAAAAAAATCAATAAAGAAACAAAGTCAGGTTCCTCTGAATTTCCAGGGTTTGTCCTCCCTGTTCCCACTGCAGTCCTGGCTGCAGCAGTCCCCACAAGGCAGGGATGCAGCCCCAGGGGCAGTGGGGTCTGACATGGGGAGCTGGAAGTGAGGAGGAGCTGGGAGACACTGCAAACACTGGGTTTGTTTAGAAAGCAGTCAGGCCAGTCTGGCACGAAATAATGGATCCTTCTGAGAGTGACAAGTGGGGTTTTGCAATCTCAGTTCTGATAGAGATCCAGATTTAAAAGTGGGGGGGGAGGAAAAACCTGCTTTTCAAAAACCTCGCGTTAACTCCTGAAGGTCGCAGTCACTAAATACAGTTGAGGTCAAGTTCCAAAAGAAAAGTTTCTACAGAAATATGAATAATAAGAACACCCACAACTATTTCAGCTGGGTAAAAGATTAGAAACCTTGCTGGTGAACCCCTCAGCAGTGTCCTCCCACCTATCTGCCTTCTAGGGTTTCTGTGGGTGGTATTTGCCTCATGATCTGGCTCAGGGAGCCACCACACTTCCCTTGCTCTTTGCTGCAGTAGTAACTTACCCTTGGGAGGCTGTGCAGAGCAGCCAGGCAGAGCAGCCCCCAGAGGAACCCCATATTCCTGGAACAGAAGGACCAGCCGAGAGAGGAGTTATTTCCAGCTGCAAACTCAGCCTATTCAGGTCTACAGGGAGAAAATTATCAACCTGGCCAAACAGGTTGGCACGGGAGCTCGTGGAAAGCAATAGGGAGATGAACAATGCTGCAAAGAAACAACACAGGGCTCCTGGCTCTGGTGCCAAGGCAGGGAAATCAGAGAGGAGCAGGGGCCCGCAGCGGAGCTGCAGCCACAGCCAGGCTCCGCTTGGATCCTGCCTGTCTGACCCTGCTGCCCTGGTTTCTCTGCATTGCAAATGGTATTTCCCTAATCAGTGCTGCACACACTGTGCCTCTGGAAGGAGACAAGAGCCTTGCTGCTCCTTTCCCATGGAAACCACGGAGATACAGGCACAGCATCCTCAGCTGTGCCCCAGGCTCTTGGGAGAAGGGCTACTGACCTGCAGGTGCTCAGCAAGTGCTGTCTGGGAGGGAATTCGCGGGTAGGAAGTGCAATACCAGAGCAGTTTCCCAGCAATATGTCCTGGAAGGGGGAGTCCTCCCCTTCCCAGCACTCATCTTCCCCCTGTGCTGGCAAACCCCGCCTCTCCCACCTCCGTGCTCCAGTTCCAGTGTAGGACACTGGGAGCAGGGCTTCCAGGGTCATGGACAAAACCCCACCTATTCCCCTGGCCAACGATTCGCCCAGCCACTTTTCCTGTTTCAGACAGAAATGAAATACCTTCTCCTTCTCATAAAACCTCCATGCCAAAGCCCAGCCCCCTGCATGGCTTCCACACTTAATTCCTGGGGCTGCTTTCCACTCTCCAAGCAGTCCTTACTTCACCCACGACTGCTGGGCTGAGATCCCACTGGCAGAAGCATAACTTGAGGCCATTTCATTCCCCCCTTTCCCTCACCCCAAATCCTGCAGCCGCATCCCACCCTAAATACCCCTTTCCTTCCTGGTGGTGCCCATCCTTTAACCCTCTGCCAAATTCACCCCTCTCTCCCAGAGAGGCATTGGAGGAGCCCTCATTTATATCAAATCCTTTCATTTGCCCCTTACCTGAGGTTGTTCATGTCCACGTTGGAGCTGGCACCTGCTCTAGCCTGCCCAGCAGCTCTGCGTGGGGCACACACAGCTCTTGTCCAGCCCCCCCTCCCAGCAGCGACCTTCGGCACCACCCCCTGTTTGAGAATTTGGCAGGCAAATATTGACTGACCTACAGCATCCGGTTAAACATTTGTTTGGGGGAGAAGAGTGAATTTGGGCTGCATTTGGAGATGGGGGACACACTTTTGGGCTGCTGTACCCTCAAGACAACGTTAACGCCGAATTTACCAGATCCAAAACTCCCACCAGCAGAAGTAATTTGCAAGTGGCTCCACTTTGCACACACTCTTCATGCTGGGAATATTCTTTTACTCATAACCTTCAGTGAAAACGCAGGGCTCGGTGTTTATTGCCACGGGGCTCTCTGATTTGGGAATTTTCTTTGCTGAAACCCCCAGCTCTTCCCTCCCTGCATCCCAGCTCCTGCTGCTGCAGCCAGTGCGAGGCACTGGTTTAACAGAGGGCAGGTGCCCAGGGCCCTGTGGCTGCACAGAGGGCTCAGGTGGCCAGGCTGGGCTGAGCCAAGAGCAGCTGGTCCCTCCCCTGGGGCACAGCACGCTCCAGAGCTCTCCCAGGGCAGCTGGTCCCAGTGGCCAGGGCATGCACACACAGCTGGGGCACAGAGGAAAAGTCTTGGGGAGGGGCAGAACTCCAGCACAGCCCTGCCCTGCGTGGATTTGTGCCATAAGCAGAAGTGATGGGGATCCCTCCTGCCTCTGTCCATGGCCTCAGTGGGAGACGAGTCACTGAGACCAGCAGGGAACACCAACAGGATCTTCCACTCATCCGTTCCTTGCAGGAACTCTTGGTTCCCAAACTCAGCCCAGACGATGGGTGACAGGTCTGAGCTCTGCAACCACATTTGGGACATGCTGCTGCAACACAGGGAGCTCATTCCCCTTGGAAAGCAAATCCTGTGCAGCAGACTCCTATCCTACATCCAGGGCTCCCCCAGAACACAAGAGGAGCGTGAAGGAGGAGCTGTGATTTTGGCTGAGGAGCGGGAGCTGCAGCCAGCACACCCAGCCCCTCCAGCACAGAGCTTCCACACACACACCCGGCTCTGCAGCTCTTTCAAAGAGTTTATTAGAAGTAAATATTTACATCTATTGCAAATGGTTAATAGGCAACACGGGACTGAGAGCTCCCCTTGGGTAGGGAAGGACACCACTGGCCAACCACTCACCTCCCCAGCTGCAGGTGGCAGCTGCATGGAAGCCCTTTCCCCTCCCAGGACAACCCACAGCAGGCTCCTCCTCTGCCCAAGGTAAGAGCTTCCTGCTCCCCTGATACCGGCTCTGGCGAGGCTGAAGGATGGGTGGGAAAAGGGCTGTGATAGAAGTGAGGAAACTGCTCCTACTGGTGGGGCAGAGCACCCTCTGTGCCTTTGGGGTGGGAGCAGACGGTGCTGCCCCAAAGGGAAGGCCAAAGAGAGACCATGCTGGATTCATGCCTCCTGCCTCTCACCCTACAAGGGCAGGAGGGGACAAAACTGAGCACCTTTTTGCTGTCCTGTCTTCCCCAGGAGCCTGACCAGCATGAAGGAGAGGATTAGAAGGATTTATTGAGGATCACTGCCAGTGCACAGCACACATGGCGTTCCTAGCCCCTTACATCATTGTGGGATGCTGGGGCAGGAACCAACAACAGCCCTACCCCACTGCTCCAGAAGCCAAAATCCTCATGGAAGCATCTAGTTCTGGCCTCTCTAGAGAGTCACATTCCCACCCCAATCTGCCCCTCTGCAGCAGCCCACTCCTACAGGAACTGGCGGAGCAGATGGGGTTTGTGCCTTGGCTGGCTTCCATTCCAGTCCTTGC
Organism: Callaeas wilsoni; assembly: GCA_013398955.1. Lineage (NCBI taxonomy): Eukaryota > Metazoa > Chordata > Aves > Passeriformes > Callaeidae > Callaeas > Callaeas wilsoni. The sequence goes on from VWPU01010626.1 coordinate 106,803, forward strand.
CCTGGAGCCAGCACGGCAGCAGAAGGGCTCTGGTGAACCTCTCCTCCCCCCATGCAGGCTCTCACTCAGCTGGCAGAACCTAAAGTTCACAGAGCACCTCCTCTGGGCTTTGAGCACCGGCCACGGGAGGAGGAGATGCAGCTCCAAAGGCAGCAGCTCCCAGGCCCAGCTCCTGCCATCCCAGTGAGGCTGTTCAGTGGTTCGGGAGAGGAAGGGAAGGGGAAGTGCAGGTGGCAGTAGCTAAACTGTTGTGTTTTGTCAAGGGGCACCTCTTACCCCCTAACTGAAGGGGAGAGGGTACCTGTGGTCCCTATTACTGTGGAGGGCAGCTCACAGTCCCCTGGGGATCAGGCACACACGGTAAGGAAAGCTCCAGGCCTCTCTGCAGGGGTGACAGTGACCTACAACGCCCAGTATCTCTCCCAGCAGCAGCGGAGGTTTCTCAGTTATGGCTTTTTGTCTTTTTCAAGATACAGAAAGGTTAGAGACGTAACAAGTACACCTCCCCCTGCATCCTCTGCTCAGAAACATCTGACTCTGCCTCCTCCAAAAGCCACGCTGCTGGCTTCCAGCTCCAGCACTGTGGGACAGCCACAGGCTGCCAGGCCGGGGGTCACTACGCCAGGAGCCGGATGATGCCGTTATCTGAGCCCAGCAGGAGATGGCACTTTGTGGGCAGCACTGCCAGGCTGGTCAATGTACCCCGAAAGTTCTCTGAGCTCAGCTTGGTCGTGCTGGTGGGCAGGGCTGAGGACTCCAGCATGGAGTAGACCCCGATCTTGTTGGCCACAGTGCCAGTGACCACTTCGTTACCATAGAGGTCGAACGCGTGGATGGGCTCGGAGGCAGATTTGTAGTGGTGCAGAGGTTTCTGCTCCAGCTCCTTCCAGACAGTCAGGGAATGATCTGAAGAGGAGCTGATCAGCACGTTGCCCTCTGCAGCCTGCAGGAGAGGAAAGGCCAGTGAACTGACATTCCTGCAAAAACTCCCAACTCAAGGCATCACTGGTGCTGCACATGAGAGCAGCAGGTGGCTGCCAGTGATCCAGTGGTCACAGTGCAATCCCCTAGGACAGTCCAAGCCATTTCCAAGCAGCTGATGGTACTGAGCATGTTAGCATGGCCTTGGGTGGACACTGCAAGCTAAAGGATGCTCTGGTAGCTGGCAATCTCCTCCAAGAGATGGGCTGTGCCTCTTCTCAACAACACCCTGACACCAGCACAACTCATTCATCATCCGTTACTACTGCAGTGGGTAAAGGGATTACCATGCAGTCTCCCTCTCCACTAAATCAGCTGCCAAACTATTTTCGTCCTCAGGAGAAGGAATTGGGAGGCTCTCTCACAGTTCAAAATATTGCTGAGGGTAGGAGAAGCCTGGAGCTGCTTATTAGCAGAGCTAGTGAGAGGGTAAACAACCCACACTGCTGAACTTTGTTTAACCTGTGTTTGGGTTCGAGGACACTGGAGACCCAGCACTGCTCCCCGGGGTGGGTAAATATGGACAAGAGTTACTCATTAGAGCAACCCTCTCCCAGGGAAGCCGAGAGCCCCGTGGAGAAAGCAACACATTTGCTCCTTCATGGGAGCCATGGCTCCTCCCTGCCCCTGCTGCAGACCTGCCTGGCAGGGATTGAAACCCAGGAGGGCTGAATTCTGGCAGCACGAGCTGGACCAAGAACAGCTGGCAGCAGCACTAACCACGGGGCAGGAGAGCTTGGGCAGCCTCTTAGGGACACAGCAAGGGATGGAGGAACGCTCCAGGATGGAGCACACAACTCCTGAAGGAAGGATGCTCCACACAGCCTCAGATCATCGATGAGGCCCCACCCTGATGCCAGCTGAGCCTCTGACCTTGATCTGCAGGATGTCTCCCTCATGGGCAGGCCAGCCCCGCATGATGAGCCCCGTCCTGGTGTCCAGCAGCACGATGAAGCCGGAGGAGAAGCCGGCCATGACGCTGCGGCCGCTCGGGCTCACGGCCAGGCAGCGGATGAGCCCCGCGCTCACCCCGCTGGCCAGGCGGAACTCGTGCTGCAAGAGAGACAGTCCAGCTGGGGGATGAAGGTCAGGGGATCTGGCATTTAAGGGACAAGCTGGTTTCCATGGAGTCCATCACAGCTGGCTTTGGGATTTGGGCTTTGGGCCAGCTGTGATCCCATCATTAAGCGCAGGGCTGGAGGAGGGTGACTCAGAGACCATCACATCCCTACCTGTAGACCTGGCTTCCTGTGGTCGATGAACCTGAGCACAGAGTCTGCGCTGGCCACAGAGATGCTGTGATAGGGAGGTGGCATGGTGGTCACAGCTGTGATGGGCACTTTGCTGTCTAACTCATCAAAAGTCCGCAGCAGTTTGCCTGTGAAAGGACAACAGATACTGGCAGCAGATGTATGGAGAAGGCACGCAGCAAACCTCCAGTTCTGTCCTGGTTTTTAACAGGAGCCATCCAAACTCAGCACAGCCCCTGCCTGTAAGGGCTGGACCAGTTTGCTCCAGTTCCTCACCCTCTCCCTTCTTACCCGTGAACTGGTCCCAGATGTGCACAGTGCCGTCACAGCTCACCACATGCTGCGGTGCCTCCAGCTGGCTCACGTAGAACACAGACTTCTTGTGCTCAGCGTAGGTGAAGCGCGGTGGCACCTCGCTGGTACCATCCCCGTAGTTGTACAGGGGCCAAAGGCGCACAGTCTTGTCCTTGCTGCCACTCAGGAAGAAATCCTCGCTGCCCAGCGGTGCCACGCACTTGATGGCCCCGGAATGCCCTGAGAAACTCTGCAGCTTGATCTGGTGGAAGTGGAAGCGGGGGTCGTGCTGGCTCACCCCGATCTCGTACTGCCAGTAGGCCAGCCAGTTCCCACACAGCATGTGGGTGCTGCGGGGGAGGTCGTGCTTCAGAGCGCTCTCCTCGCTGGATGAGCTGGGAACGAATCCATCAGTGCCAGCACTGAGGCGGAGCAAGCCGAGACCCTCCCGCTGCGTGTCCACGGGGACTTGGATGCGGTTCCCCACCAGCACGCTCCCAAAAGTGCCGGAGTGAGTGTCCTCCTGGGGGCTGGAGAAGGGCTCAGCCCCTCGAGTGTCTTGGTCTGAGCCCACCACACTCGGTGCTTGTTCCAGGCCAACGACCTGCAGGTTCTGGGGGTTCACGTTCTCCAGGTGGAGGCTGGCCAGCTTCTCAACCAGCGCGTGGTTGGGCACAACTGTCCGGATAACGTCACCTGAGGAGACAGAGACAACGCGGCTGCAAAGGAAGCAATGTCCCCCTCATCATCGTCATCATCCCCCTCCATACACCCCAGAACAGTGTTGGCACAGGGATGTGAACACAGATCCCCCAAGTCAGCTGCATCTGCTCCCAGCCGAAGCAGCCTGAAGCCCAGTGGGCTCCCAACCCAACAATCAGCCCAAGCCATGCTGTAGAAGCTGTGGGTTTCCCTGTGAGCTGTGATTTCTCTGGAGTTCAGGCCCAGCACACACGGCCAGAGCACGGAGCTCCCTCACAGATCCCTGGAGCTGGCAGCCAAGGCGTACCGAGCAAGCAGGAGAAGGGGATGTAGGTGATGTAGGCCATCTCGGGGTTGAACACCTTCTGTAACTCCACCAGCACGGATGGATCCAGGGCCAGCAGCTTCCCATCTGAAAGGGGCACCTCCATCACTGGCACCTCACAGCTGCTCAGAGACTCTGCTGTCAACCCCTGGACAAGAGAGACAAGATCAGATAAACCCCAAGATCAGATGCTCTTACCACACAATTAATTACACAAACACATCCAGGTATGCCCACCACATTCCCACGTTGAGGGAGTGCAGGAGGGCCTCTCCTGCATCACTGACCTGCTCCTGCAGCTCCTGCAGCAGCGAGAATGCCCCGAAGAAGGCTCTCACTGTGTCACTCAAGTGCTGCTGCACCATCTCCTGCCCAATGCGCAGGCAGATCAAGGCAATGAGGCTGATTGTCTTAACACACAGGACAACGCGGGCCTGGGCTCCACTGGGGAAACTGAAGGGGACATCCATTACCAGCCTGCCCTCCACATATCCTTTTTCCCATCCTCTGCCTCATGCTTCCTGCCTTTTCTGTGTTATCAGAATGCTTTCAGCAGTGCACCAGTGCAAGGAGATGCACATCAGGGCAGAAACACACCCCCAGCCCCGGGAGCATTAAGGCTCCCACAGAACCATTCCCAAATCCCTGATTTTGAGCCGATCCTGCAGCGCTTACCCGACAGCTGGTGAAGTGAGGAAGCCCAGCACTGGGAGCAGCACCTCCTGACTGATCTTGGGGAGAATATCCATCAGTGTGGTGTCAGAGAGACACACCACGATCTTCTGTGTCAGTGTCACAGCAGCCAGGAGCCCGGCCTCCTTCCGACTGTTCAGCCGGACACCGCCGGAGCCACCGCCAGGTGCAACCTGAGAAAGGGACTCCTTCAGTGCCAGGGCCACCACCTGCCCAGCAGGACACAGCAGAGGTGACCCTGGGATCACCTGAGCTCAGCCTCAAACCCAGCACGGCAGTGCTGGTCATAGCTCCTGGAAGAGAACCTGAGCGCCGAATCTCAACAGCAAAACGTGGCTGGCACTCAAGGGATGAGCCCAAAAACTGACAGGCACCTACCAGCACAAGAGATGAGCCTGGAGAAAAGGGGGAATGACACCCCTAAGCTCCCAGGTTTCCTCTGCAGAGTACAACATCCCCACAAGTGGGAAGCTCGGCAGCAAGATCAACAACCCCACACTGGCCCAAACCGTCCTGGACACCCCAGAGTGTCATTTGCCAGCACAGGAAGAGGGGAAACTCTTACATACACACAATCCAAAAGCAAGAATCAGTGTCTTCATCTCCACAGAGGAACAGCCCTTGCATGAAATATCCAAGCACAAATTACGGGCAAACCCACTGCTGACTTCTAGAAATCCAGCTGCTAATAATTTCATGAGGCAGAGCTGCACATCCTTTTTCTGCTGACAATGTACTGCTGCTGTTACGGCAGTGCCAAAGAGTTAATAACATCAGCAGCAACACTGAAATATTTCTTTCTAGATTGTCCTATTTCCTAACTCCTAGACAAATCAAACACGCAAGAAAAGAGAGCCAGTAACACAAACCACAGACAATTCCCAGTTCCTGCTATATTTCTTGTACACCTGCCATCTTCCAGCTCATCACAGAGGCTCTTCCTCTCACAAAATAGCCACCCTGCCAAATCCTGCAAGAAGGATTGACTTTACCCTATTTGTGACCTGCAAGTTCCATCGCTCCAATATCAGGTTGCCAAATGCTGTTTCACAGGGGTATTAATCCCCTCCGTGCCCCCAAGCAATGAGCTTAGGAAAGCAAAGCAGAACAGCTGGAGCTATGATTGCAACTGGGTGGAGAATGATTTTGCTGAAAAATGGGATTTTTTCCCCTGAAAAATCTCCCCTTCAACACTGGAAAAAGTGACAATGCCTTTTTGTTTTCTTTAAATGAACAGCTGTGGCCTCTTTTCCTCTATGTTTAAATTATCAGAAAGCTACCGAAGTTTTCCATTTAAACGAGAATCCATAACCAAAGTGTTTACAACCACTATAGAGGGAGCAATATGAAAAATAAACCTGTTTAAAACATTCAAAACCTTTTCCTTTTTAACGAAAAATTAAGTTTTTCAACCAGCTGCATTATACATTTCCTTCCTGCTGTTCAGCTATGAATTTCAAGCTGAAAAGTCGGTGAGCCTTGCCAGTGCTTTTTATACAGTTGAAAACCCGTTAAGTCTCCCCCCAGTTCAGCCCTATCTGCCCACGCAGACCTCTGTGAACACTCACTCCAGCAATCCCACAGCAGCCCAAGCTGCTCCTCCTGCCTGTTATCACAATCCCACCCTCTGCCAGCTCTGTTTGGGCACACTCGCCCAGAGAAGCAGAAGAAAAGCTTTTTCTCTGGTTCCACGAGGTCTGACGGGGAAAGAGGGGTATGAACACAGCCGTGTGCTTCGCTGGGAGCAGTCTGGAGCTTGTGGCAGGGGGTGAAAGTGCCTCTCCTGCCCTTCTCAGCCGACACAGCCAGAGCTGCTCAGCCCACACTGGTCCAGACAGAGCCGAGCCGAGCTCATTTTTTATGCAGGAGGCTCCTGGTGAGGCTGGACCATTATTTTCACATCTTCCCTTTGTGCCTGGACACAGCTCTTGTCCCAACAGGGAGAAGAAAAAGGCAATACTGACCAGGTAGCTGATGTAGGGCAGGTACTGGTAGGTGAGGACAGGCTCTCCATACAAATATGCCACGTGCACGAGGCAGGCCAGCACTGGCTTGGACACCTGATCTCCCAGCACGGGCCGCTTCTGGTAGATATTTCCTGTGCTCAGGGGACTGTTCTCGTCGCTGCTCAGTACAAACTGCTGCCTGGTCGGGCCTGCCCAGAGAACACATCAGGAGCTGAAGCAGCAGCCACACCCAAGCCAGCAGCAGGCAGATGGGGGCACAGCCCACCCCGGGACCCAGGGAAGAGCCATTACCGACGTAGCAGGATGTGAGCAGCCGGAGCAGGTTCCTGGCGATGAAGCGGGACGTGACGGTCGGGCCCAGCTTGGCCGAGAGCCACCTCACCATCTTACAGGCTGTGTCTGCAAAACAACAACAGTCACAAGGACAGCGCCCAGCACGGCACAGATTAGCTATCAGCCCCTGCTGCCCCAACCCTGACTCTCAGATCCACATGCAGACCTGGCCTCTTACCCTGGTTTCATCACTGTCCCTAAGATGGGACCACAAACACCCCCAAATCTGGACCCACCTCTCCCCAGGCTCTGCCCAACAGCCTGGAGACACTGGCAGGGTCTTACCCAGCAGTATGGTCTGCTCTTTGTCATCAGAGTGATCTGGCAGCTCCTCTCCCTCCCCATCCTCTGGCCCACTGCTGTCATCAGCCAGGGTGACATCCACGGAGGCCCCAGCAGCATCCACGACCACCGTCAGCTCCGCATCGACCGCGGCGTCCTCGTGCTCCTCTTCGTCGTGCTCCTCTTCCTCCTCCTCCGAGTCCTCGCTCTGCTTCAGGTCCTGGCTGCTGTCCATCGACTTCAGGCTGCTCTTGTCCTTCTGGGAGTCCCCATCAGCGGGTCTGTCCTCGCCCAGGGACACCTCGCTGGCACTGCTCTTGTCACTCAGCCGGCCGAGGCTGAGCGATTCCTGCTCCTGGGGCTGCAGGGATTCCCCGACGTAGAGGCCACTCTGGAAGTCCTCGGCCTCGGGCAGGTAGGCCTGGTCGTGGAAGCTGACCCCAGAGGTGTAGTCCAGGAGGTCGAGCGCAGCAGAGCTGTGCTCCACGTCCATCTTGATCTCCTCCCCGAACACACACGACACCGGGCTCTCCCCCCCGCTCTCATCGTCCTCAGCGGTGCCGAGGAAGGATTTGCTCTCCTCCCGCGAGCTCTCGATGCCCACGAGGATCTGCAGGATGTGGGGCAGCAGGTTCAGGAGGAAGGACTGCAGCCCCAGGCGCACGATCAGCTGGGCCACGAAGCAGTCTGTGTACAGGTAGAACCTGCCGTGGCGGGAGCAGGGGGTCTCGTAGGCTCCGATCAGGGGCTTGAGCAGGTATTTATTGGCATTCTTGGGCCCGAGGGATTTAGCTATGGGTTCAAAGAGGTACCACGCTGCGTAGACAGCGGTGTTTTCCTCAGACATCAGAGATAATATGAAAGGCAGAAGAATCTCCAAGCCCTCAGGAGTGATTTCAGAAAGGATCCCCTCCAGCTGCTGCCACAGCTGGAAAACAAGCTCCCGGCCTTGCCCTTCATCCTCGATCTTCTTTGCCTGATAGGTGAAAATGAACTTGTGCAGAGCTGGGAAGTACGTGGGGAAGGGGACAATGGAGCTGAAGGGGCTGAGGAGCTGTGTGGGACAGGGCGGGGGGAGGCCCTGGGAGATGGGTTTGTATTCAAACAACTGCACTGCGCCCTTGCCCAGCCTGCTCTTCAGAAGCTTCTCCACGGGCACGTTCAGCTGCAGCAGGACGTGCAGCACATGCTGGAGCGGGGCCGGGATCTCCTTGGGATGGTAACGGCAGAGGTTCCGCACCATCAGGAACCGCTCCAACAGCGATGCGTCGGGCTTCGAAGGACGAAGCCTCGGTGCAAATATAATCTCAGCTACCAGAATGCCCAGAGCTTGCATGTCCCTCTGGAAGAGGTCTGAGAGACCTAAGGGTGGCTCTTCCCACGGCTGCTCCGTCAGCTGCATCTCGCTGCTTAAGCCTTTAACCAAGAAATTGTCCAATTTCTCCAGTTCCTCCAGGGCCTGGAGTGGATTGAAGCCTTCAGGAAGCGTGATCTTCATGTCAAGCTGATCCATAGCGCCTGCCTTGCTCCGACGGAGCGGTCGGACCCCCGAGGATTTGCCGTCGGTGGCATAAGCGGGGAGGGTGGAAGGCTGTGCTGGAGGCACTGTGGCACAGGGCTGCTCAGCAGCTCTACCAGGAGCAGAAATGGAATCCAGGGCTTCCGTGCCTTGCTCCAAATCATCCTCACCAGCGATGGGCTTTTCCCCAGACCAGGTGGTTTCACTGGGCGTAGCCTCCAGGACCAGCCCATTGACAGCATCCGTCACCTGGCCTTGGATGTCCTCCAAAATCACAGTCTCCCGGATGTTCTGGAGCAGAGGCCGGGCAATGGCTGGAGCTTCAGCAGGAGTGTAGGCGGGTCCCACCATGCGCCTGGGATGGGGCTGGTCAAAGAGCTGCACAACCCCGTAGGTCGTCAGGTGCGTGTGGTTGTCGACCAAGTGGAGGCAGACGTTCTTCTCCTTGACTGCATCCTTCCCCAGCAGCTTGTAGCCAAACGTGAGGTCAATCCAGTGGTGCAGGTCCTGGGAGACCTCCCGGCTCTCCAGCAGCGTGCGGTGAACTTCGATGAACTCCTCGTAGGAGCTGCACCACGACGGCACGTCCAGGTCGGGCATGTCCGGGTGGATGGATCGGAAGATGGAGGGGTCCGTGTAGAACTCCGGGATGCACTCGTCCGGCGTCCAGCTCTGCATGCGCTCCATGCTGGCTGGGTACTCGTTGGGCTCCCACTGGGACCTCACGTGGCAGCACAGCACTGCCTTGGGTGTCCTGCGAGCCGTGTACACGTAGTAGGTGATATCCGAAAGGACGTCGGAGATGTGATGGGGGACGTGGAGCTGCTCCCCACTCGACCCCCCCGCCACAAACGCCTGCTTGGTCATCTCGTAGGTGAAGTCCAGCTGCTTGTCCCCCTTGTTGAGACGGAACTTGGATTTCCTTAGGTCTCTGAACTTGCCATTTTTGGTAGTGAAGTCCACCACCCACGGAAGAACCGGGTGGTAATTGGGGTCTCCCATTCTCCTCCCAGCCAAGCTGTTCAGACGCATAAGGTAGTCGAAGTTGCTGACCTGCCCGTGCACCCACTGCAACACCAGGTCTCGGAGGTCCTTCTGGCAGGCACTGCACGTCACCTCCTGCCTTTGCACGCAGCTTTGCTCGCTCACTCGTTCCAGACCACCCTCCAGACTCTCTTCCTCCTCCCCTGGTGCCTCGTACCCTCTGAAGTTCACACGCAGCCGGCTGCACAGCTTCTCATCCACGGCCACGTCCCGAAGGGAGAAGTCTCCGCAAGCCAGACCCGCCTGGTGACAAGCCCTCATGGCCTGCAGCACGTGGAAGAGGAGGAAGAGGATTTTGGCGTGGCTGTTGGTGAGCTTGGCCGGGCTGAAGGTCACGACGTCGTGCAGGCAGTACTGCACATAGGGGTAGATGATGTACAGCATGTCAGCTGACTCCAGCAGCGCCTCAGCCTGCAGCATGTTGGGGCACAAGGGCACCGCTTTGGCCACGCTCTCCTTGGCAGGGGACGTGCCAGGCACGTTCCTGCCCACCTGGAGGACGGGGCAGCCGTAGGCTCTGTGCAGGGCAGCCCGCAGCGCGTCCAGCGCCGGCACCGTGGGCGGCGCGTCCGGGCGCCGGTAGGGCCGCGCGTACAGCCCGTGAGCCCGGCCCCACAGGTTGTGGTAGTTCTGGGTGGCCACGCTCTGCATGAAGCCGTGCAGGGTGTCCACGCTGCCGCCACAGCGCTGGTCAGGGGGCTGTGCCCGCAGCGGGTACCCCAGCCGGGCCTTCCGCAGCCCGTGGATCTCCACCCGCGTCCAGCCCGCCGGCAGTCTCTGCACCGAGTGCTGCAGGAACGTCCTGACCTCCACCTCGCTCAGCCCCTCGGGCCGCGGGCACGCTGCCGGCAGCACCCGGCGCTCCTTGAGGCTCTGCAGCCATTTGGCCGGGACAAAGGCGGTGACGTGCGTCCTCTCGGGGGCCAGCTGCCGGCGGTCGATGTTCAGGTCCTTCTCCACGCTCCGAAGGAAGCCTTCCATGCTGGATTCTGCTGACAGAAAGGTGGTCCAGACAGGCTGCGAGCGAGCAGAGCGGCACAGAACCGCCCTGCTCTCCCCAGCAAGCAGCAAGTCTCACTTCCCCATTGCACCCAGGCCAAAAAAAAAAGCTGGTTTGAGGAGCTTGGTCACTGTGTCAGTGTGTGGGGGTTGAGAAAGGACAAGCCCTGGCTGTGAGGGACAAGGTGGGACCTCTGCAGCCAGGCAGGGTGATGTGGTGGGGCTTCCATAGCCCCAGGCTCAAGAAGCGGGACATGATGGGGACATGATGGGGCTTGCACATCCAAGTGCTGGGGAAATGACATGACGGGACCTCTGCAGGCCTAGGGTTGGTGGGGAGACACACAATGGCACAGCCAGGGAGTGGGACGTGATGGCACCTCTTCAACCCCAGGCTGGAGGGACACAATGGGACATTCACAGCCCCAGGAACTGAAAAGGAACGTGATGGGATGTGGACGGGGACATCTGCAGCCCCAGGGTTAGTGGCGGGAACACAATGGCACCTCCACAGCTGCAGGGTGTACACGATGGCATCTCTGCAGCATAACCCCCGTGTTGGGGACACAAGGGGACCTCTGCAGTCCCGGGGCCAGGGAGGGGGCCACGGGGGCGACACGGGGGATGCTCACAGCAAGGAGCACGTCCCCAGCACGGAGCCACGGCCACGGCCGGCCAGGCGGCCACGGCCGCTCAGGGCCCTCGCTACCGGCGGGGGGATGACAGAGCCGGGCTGAGCCGCGCGGGCCCGAGGGCCGGTCCGGGCAGCCCTCACCCCCCCGGGGGGTCCCTCACCGCCCCGGCGGCCCCGCGTTACCTGGCGGCGGCGGCTCAGCCGCGGCGAGCGGC